>JAGFPH010007605.1:33690-49454 GCA_018207615.1 Philaenus spumarius | reverse complement strand
ATATAGATGTTTGCTTCAATTTTTCCATTAACAGCTGATTTCAAAATTTGAAGCAATTATTTTTGTATTTCTAGCTTTTAGGTTAGGGTTTTAAAGTGTAGACCTGAGCTTTGCTGGTTCTTTTAACTATTATTAACTGCTGTTATAAAATATAAGAAATAATTTGGATTGAACATTTAACATTATTTACCATCTTAGTTTTGAGGATATTATTAATACTACAACTTTATTATAAATAAAACATTACATATGTTTTTAGAAGGTTCCACTGGGGGTTGGCGTGCGAAGCACGCAGGGGTCTCCCCTAGTAGTTCATAACTTCAAAGCAAATATTATAACGTATGTTATAGTATTAATTAGTACAGTACTATAACTCATATTTAAAAAATCAACTTCACAAGAAATTATAACGATTGAAGTTGTAAACATAACCCCAAACTATAATCTACACTGGGATTAAAGGCATCTATTCAGGTTCTTCGTGAATAGATCAATTTCCCAAATAGTCGGTTAAAACACTAAAACATATAAATTTAATTTTGGAAATTCGGTCAGCGGTTCAGCTGCGTGTTCGAATTATTTATGTATATACATATAGATCATTAAACGTGTGTGGGGGGATAGCGAGGGGGTTGGCGGGCGAAGCATAAATAGATTATAATGTTCGTTTACCTTTAGTAGATGAGACTCGGGCTTCCACAATGTCCACACTATTATTCAATTTGTAATTTAACACCAAACAACTCTCACAACGGTACTTGCTTCGCGAGCGTATCGAACTGCACAGAACACACAACACAACTGTCAACCTCTCCCACGTGACTCTTTCTATATAACAGCCTGATCCCGTCCCCCCACCCGCACCGCCGAAGAATAGATGAACCGTGGGTACTACAATATAGGCTTTTGTTTTGACCTACTTGAACGGTTGGGTTTATTATATAAAAACCAAACCCGATTTACAGCATTTTGTACCGGAAAAGAGGTAAATCGTAGCGGCACCCCGCGGGGTCAAAACGGGACCTGAAGTGGCACAAGCACAGTCGGCAAGGTTACGACTTCGTTGTAGTGGGTTTCGGTTGCGCGACATTGCCAAAAATATTTTCCATATAGGTTGATTCTTTAACGCGCGTAGATAATTCAAGAGGCGGTGATATGGGTCAACATAATTTAAAAACTTCCCGAAAAAGCTTCGTTTACCGCTTTCTTAAAACTAATGGACGACGACGCTGTTTTACTGCTGATAGTTTTGACAGTTATACCATTAGATAGAAAATTAAACGGGCTATAAACGTGTACTCTTGATGTTTTTTTATAAAAATTTACAGTTTCTGAGTTACTTTAAATCTGTTTCCCATTTTGGCTTACATACAGGATATGCCAGTAAGCGTAAAAACCACGATTTCCGTCGATTTTAAAATGGATTTAACGTCTATGACTACATTTCACCTAGAATATTTTCTACAACAGTATTTTACACCAAATAATAACATAATATATACAGGATGTAAAAAAAACCTTTCAGGACTTTGGGATTTGAATCCTCATACACAAAGGAAGAAAAACGTTCATATTAGGCCCAAAAACGCTCAGTTTTCTAGATATCCGCCATTTTGTTTTTTGTAGCCCTTTTTGTTCCCTATCAGATGGTGTAACTGTCCAAACAATCGGATGAAGGATAATAGTTAAGTTATGTGTGTAATAATAATTGGTTTGTTCAATCCGGCTTCCTATACCAACACAGTAAATGCTACAATATTGTATATACATTTGCTGTCATTTTATTTAACTTAGCTATTATCCTTCATCCGATTGTTTTGACATCCAATAGGAAATCAAAAGGGCTACAAAAATGTGTCTTGACATTTTTTGTTAAAATTTACGGTTTTTGAGCAATGTAGGTTTGAAATCTATTTCGTTTAAAGGGTTGAAACAGCCGCTATTTTGAAACGCATAACTCGAAGTGCGAATGTTTTTTCTCTCCTAGGGTGTAATCAGAGCGGGTGGCCGGCTTGTATAGCATTGAAGCGAGTATACTTAGACATTTAATATTCAAAAAATTCAAATATGAAAAATGTTGGTAATTGTAAGGGCTTCAATTTGATATGTAAGATGACCCATATTGCAATTTGAAAATTTTGAAATATTGACTTTTTAAACTTCTAAAAGTTGTAAATTTTGAAACCTGCTAAAAATGTGAGAAAACCTACCAAAATTAGGTATTGTTTGAAAGGTCACATCTTTGTCAATGTACTTTAAAAATCGTAGCTGTTAAAAAAATGTTTTATGTCAAATGTAAAAAGATATGTAGGCCTAAACTTTAAGTTTTTATGATGTTTCGGGCCACCCTGTATTGGCGGTGCAAGATAAATGGAAAAATTTTGTTTTAATGATCAGTGTACCGATACCTTTAAAATGAGGTACAACACGACCTACCTTTATATTTGAAAATTTCCCAAAAACCAACCCCCACCCCCAAAAAATACCCGTTTGGGGCTTTTTAGAGGGTTGAAACCCTTTTTCCTGAATTCCTTGGGGTCGAAATAGGGGGTTATCAGTTTAAACTAAATGTCTAAGTATTCTCGTTTCAATGCTATACCCGCTCTGATACACTCTGTATATTTCTTAAAAGTAATTTAATATGCCAAGTTTTAGGTCTCTAGCTTTATAGCCAGTTTTCTTTGTCTAACCTACTGCAACATTCTCCAGTATTCATGAAAACTCTGGAACATTCTGGAAAATTTGGCACTCGATTCCCGGCCGCTTCACAGACTTCTTATAAGAAATCCAATTGATGCGATGCGCTTTTTTAACATAAATATCTCCGAACACAACCCCTGTAGTTACAAACCGAAACCTTCATGGAAGGGGATGGAGGGCTACCATAACATATAACGCCTGGATAAACCTCGCTTACATTTATTATATATACTAGGGGCTCTGCTCCTGGACGCTTCACTTCGCTCGCAGTTGGAAAACTCGCTGAAAGCTCTCGCTAATCTTTGGCTCGTTCGTGCCTGGGTGACCGAGCATAGCTCAGTATTTTTAACATCTGGATTGCATCTATAATGTATCTATTCAAATACTTAGTGACTTTAAAGGAGGTATAAAAAGAAGTTGTATCTACTCGCCTTCTAAGTGACTTGAAAGGTGGTATAAAAAGAAGTTCAGAGTTTAACTTGTATGCGCATTTTTCAGAGTTTAGGCGGGTTTTTGCAGACATAAGACTTAGCGCATTCGATTTCTGACGTCAAAAAACCCCTATACGCAAATTTTCATCAAAATCGTTAGAGCCGTTTTCGAGATCCGCTATAGATACAAGATACAAGAATTGTTCATTTAAAGTAATAGGAAATTGATTACACAATCTTAAAATATTGCTTTCGGAAAATTGGACTACTCACGAAGGCGCTGAAAAGCTACCTGCGCGTACGGAATATATTTGTTTGCACCTACGCCTCCAGCCCCGGCTCAAGCGCTGCTTCGTTCCGCTCGCAGCGGAAACACTCTTGCAAGTTTGCACCTCGACCTTGCGGCCTAGGATTATGGACTGCTTCGCTTCGCTGGACAAACTCGTTTGTTATGGTACTTTTAGGATATGCACGACCTTTCAGCTCAACTGGTTCCCCCAAAATCTATCAAAACGTAAATCACCATAAACGTACTCCGATCATTTTCTACCCCCGACCTCAGGTCTCACCATAAGAGTCACTGCAGAAGCTCATATTTCCTGTGGTAATTACTTTAGTAAAATTATGCAAGACAGCCCCAGCCGGAGACCAGATATCTAGTCATATCCCGTCAGCTTGGAAGCGAGCCAACCACCGTTTGCTTTACTTCCGCCCTCCTACCCTCAAACCACAGATATGATTAGATATCTGGTCTCCCTAGCCTAGATTCGAACTCGGCATCTTGTGATCAGAAAGACGCCTCGTTATCCACTAGACTACGGCTTCATGAAAGAAAACTGACAAACTAACAAAACTTCAGTTACTTTACTATCGGTACAAATATTCCGTTTAAAGTAAAAGATAGTTTATCAACACCATCTAGGAGCAATTAGAACAAAACACCATCATCAGCGCCATCTAGGAGTGGTTATAGGAAGTTTGCTTGGTTGTTCTTAAGTTTAAATCTGTATGAATTGTATGTGTGAGACGTTTATAATAATTACTTTAGGAACATGTATCTCCTAAACTATGAAAGATATTGAGACACCGTTTTTTTGTTTGTTTGAATAAGGACTTTAGTGTGCATGTTTATGGCACAGGACTTTTTAGTCATAGTAATTACAATCTTAACTAGTGTTATAACTGTGTTAATATGAAGTTCACCACTACATCAACTAACCTTGCAAGGATCCCTGCTGACCCGTAAAGAAATATTTCTTTTACCGCAACATTAATTTGTGTTGCTGCAAGGATAGAGTTTTTTCAGTGAAGCGGTATGGGGATCGGCTCTTGGCGGCTGTAACTAATTTTTTGTTTATTTTGTTATATTTCACAACTACAACAATTAAAAACTAGTTTAAAATTTATTAAAAAAATAATAGACAAACATGCGTAGAATAACGTGAAATAAAGACAAAATTAGGAACTCCCAAAAGAAAAGCCTGTTGTGGGGGACCATGAATGAAAATTTTTACAATTTGTCAAAAACAAAAGAGGACATTTACAGCAGCTGCACTAAAAAGGAAATTATACTTAATTACGGTACTATAAAAGTCAGAATTTAAATACAATTACAAATTAGTACATTATTTACATACTTAGGAAATAATTTTAAATCTGTCAAACAAATTATCAGTTGATAAAAGCCAAGTCCTGACTAATTTAAGGGTCGGCTCTAGTAAAACAGAAAGCAACCTTCGACTCCCTTTAGCGGCGGTAGGATACGCGGACATTGCTCATCCTAAATCCATTTAAAACCCGCAATTATTCAAATAGCGTTTTTTTTTAATACCAAACTCTTGGGGAAAAAATTCTTCATCCGAATAGCTTGGTAATTTTTCGCTATAATTGATAGTTACAACGTAAACAATATTTAAAATCACCCTACAGTGGCGGTAGGTTACACGGACATTGCTCAGCCTAAATCCATTTAAAACCCGCAATTGTTCAAATAGCGTTTTAAAAAAATACCAAACTCTTGGAGACGAAATTCTTTATGCGAATGGCTTGGTAGTTTTTCGCTATAATTAATAGTGACAACATAAAAAAATATTAAAAATCAATGTTTTAAATTGTTAATAAAAATATTAAACAAAATATTTTTCTTAGTTTTGAAAAAGCCATTTGCATGCATATTGAACATAGCTTAAAATGACATATCGTTTATAATTTTCTGATCAAAAATAAAGGAAAAATTTGGATTTTAATTTAACATTGGTGTTTTGGAGTGTCAGCCAACATGGCCGACAGCTAGAGCCGACCCTTAAGAAATCTCGACAGAGACCCTGCCTCCCTCACACCAGCCGGAAGAGTATTGTAGTATTTAGGTACGTTATAAGTAAAACAATTTTGAAAAAAGGGTTAATCTTGATCTAAGGACATTTATTGTGAACTATGTCTAAGATCGTATGGAAATAATTTGGGCGAAATCGGATTATTTGTACTTCTGTTGTAGAATATTTTTAAAACTTTGAATACATTCAAATATTTTAGTAGCAGAATATATATATTTGTTTAAGCGGACAGGATAATTCCATTTTAGATTTTTTTAGATTAATCTAACAAAATGTTTCTGCAAGACCAATACTGGTTGTAAAGTTGCCTATCAGAGAGTAAAACAAATAAGCCACTTGTGTTGAAAGAAATCGTACAATCTTAGCAAAGCATCTGTTTAAAGCTCAGCCTAGATTTATTCCAAACACATCTCCGTTCTACTTTTTACAAGTCGTCCAAATAAACTAAACAGATGTTCAAACAATGCAGGCCCAAATCTGGGACAGGTTTTATAGTTCCATTTTGTGGGTCCACAGCAAGTCGAGACCTTGACCGTCGTTTCGGCTTTCTCCTTACATTCCGGTTGGTTTTACGGTTCCGGCGTTTTTTCCCCCAGCACAGGAAATGATTCTAATAATACTTAAACTGGTTGTTTCCTTTGTGTGCTTGTTTACATCATGCTCATAAATAAAGTATACTAATAAGTAGGACAAAATTGTTCTTAATTTTTAATTAATTAACATACCAAAATCTATCAAATCTATAACACGATTCTATCCCATTACACTACAAAACAGGTCGTTTAAAAGATTCGGATCATTTGGATTCGTTCACAAAAAGGACCCGTTCATTTAGATCAGTTATACACACGACAAGCACATTTCTCTTTTCCATTTTAAAATGTAAGTTCTTTCTTAATACAGTAGGACCCCGCTAATCCGACCCTACTAGGACCGAGGGTATGGTCGGAATACAAAAAATGTATTATCAGAGGAGCATATCTAGAAGCATATATTGAAAGGTAGTAAACTAGATAAAACGATACGGTAGGCCCTATATGTTTAGTAATATTCATATTTAATTCACGGCCTCACTTGCTATATCATAATTTACCGGAAAAACTTTCATCGTCAGTAAGAAATCATCACTGTGCAGAACGATTTGCCGAAAAAATTAACAACACTGATAACCTGAGCAAGGTCGGATTAAGCGAGGAGTCGGTTCATCCGAGGTCGGATTATCGAGGTTCATACATACATGAGGTACATGAGGTATACATAGGTTTTGTGTGTGAATATTACTCTTTTAATTATTGTATAGAATAGAAAGAGAAATAGAATAATATGTTTTTTGTTTAAATAAATTATATTTGAAAAGAGAATAAAAGAAAAAATGGCACTGTAATTATTTTATCTAAATTATTTAAAATTATTAAAGCATTTTCATTAGTATTGCAATATAATAACAATGTTGTAATGCCACAACAAGCCTTGGTAAATTGCAATATGACATAAAATAGCATGTTCTACCAAAAAAAAATGCAATATAAAAATATGGTATTTGTATTTTTTTAAATTTAAGATGGTGGCCATTCTGGAAAAATGGCGAAGATTAAAAATACGGTAACACCGTAACTTTAATGTACGTATAAATCCAGGGAAGGTTCCCAATTTCAAGTTTTTCGAGAAACACAATGGTAGCCATCTTGAGTTGATTACACTTTAAGAGGGCGCTTACCCTGCCGCCATATTGAATCTGATTCACATAAGAGCAATGCTACAGAATAAATCATTTTTTCCCGTTAATTCGTGAAATAAATTTAAAATTTTGGTTTCATTTTGAAGTACTATCATATGCGGATGTTGATTGCCGAATACATTTTCAAAACCCTTGTTATTGTTTTCATAAACGTATGATATAAATAGTAAAAAATAGTAAACTTTATTAATTTTTTACTTAGTTACAAAAAGAGATATTGCAAAAAACTTTAGCAATCAACACCCACAATCTATTTTACTTTAAGAAAAAAAATACAGCTTTCGTTTTTTGCCAAAAACAACACAAAAATATGCTTAATAGTGAAGGTATGTTTTGGTTATTTAACATTGAAATTGGTACCCAACTTCGCCGTTTTGAATGTAGAGAGCCGAGCCTTAATCTAATCAGCACCTGGAGAGTTAAACGATCCAATATGGCGGACTTACTGCGGAGTCTGAAATAGAGAATGTCTGTTCGTGGAAGTTTACACTCTCGAAAATATATAATTGTATTAAGACCGCAAACTGTAAACATGCGTTGCTGGGCATGCGCGATAGAGCGGAAAACCTACGTGAACTGTCACGTAGCATCACGCGCTCAGGTTGATCACTTCCGCTTTTCACGGGTTTACTTCCGGTTTTACCACTACTTATGTCTACATACGCGCCAGAGTTACGGCAAATTAACCAAACTCGTTTTGATAATGCGTGGTATTACAGCGATGACATTTCTATAACATAATATATTAAGTTCGGGCACTTTGTGGTATTTGTAAATGCATTTATCCTAGTAAAACACTGCTTGACAGTATTTTTGTGAACATAATCTTAAGGGTGTGCAATACCAGGATAAACAGTGCTCTTCAATATAACTTATCTTTCATCGAATTTTGAAGATAATCTTTTGTAATTTGCAGGAAATCGTTTCATCTAAATTATAATTCGTAGGTGACAAAATTTATTATAAAATTATAAATTTATTATTTTTATTAAAGATATTTGCATAAAAACAAGACGAAAACCACAAATTTCCGTCCAGCCACTTGACAGCAGTGAAACGTCGGGGCGAATATTGTTACTATTAACTGTACATTGGAGCTTTCTGCAAATTTAACTGTCGTACGGAAACTAAAAATAAGACCGGCATTATTAAAAACGAAAGTGTATAAAAGCGATATTCTAGTCACGCTCGAATGTAATATCATAGGCCAGTCTTCTCAAGGTTGGCTCCGCTTACTGGATTCGATGCTTTTACTCGAGTGTATTGCACACCCTTAAAGTTAACGTTTTAACCCTACGTTAACAACATGAAAGGGAAATAGCCAGGGTCAGCGACGGGGGAGGGGGGGGGGGGGCAAGTTCACGTGGGCCCAGGCCTTCAAGGAACCAGGAGGTCCAACATATTGTTTATTTATTAAAATTGTATTTAAAGAGAAAGTTTGTATTATTTTGTTCAGACGATAAGTACTTCCGAAGTAGCGATCTATGAATAAAGTGTTCACGGAAACAACAGTCCGTGAAGGAAATCAGACTTGCAGTGTTATGCTTGTGACATGCGACGTACCGTGAGGACTGCAGGAAGATCGGGAGAAAGAAAGGATCAGTAAACGAAATATTACTAAAACTTGTTTTAAATTAAATAAAAAGTTTCAATAAGTGAGTAATTTTTGTAGAAGACAATGGACTATGATTTATTAGCGAATTTCCATAGGAAAGATGAGCTATTGCGTTGACCCTTATGGTGAGACCTAAGGTCGAGAGTAGTAAATGAACACCGATCATGGTCCCAGAACACGTTTTGGGTGTAATTAAAAATGTTTATGTTAATATGTTTATATATGTATATTATATGAGGTCGCACTCTAACGACCGCATTTTAAGTCCGATTTGGTACACACGTTGATTGTCTAAGTCGCTCGGACGAGTTCGTAATCAAAAAAAATCCAACAACCGGAAGTACGTTTTTTGACAGGAAGTTATTATTTTTTCAGATTTTTCGTACTAGAAAAATCTTTTTTGATGTTTATCTAGAAAAATAATGTAGGATACTATTCTGCACGCTTTGTTTTTTTTTTTGTTTTTTTATACGACCTTATAGCTCGCTTGGTTCCCCCAAAATCGATCGAAACGTAAAATAACATAAAAGTACCCGGCTCAAATCCACGAGGGCATTTTACCGAGCAGATCTTCCTATCCGAATTCGGCCAGCGAGTTTTTACGCTGCGAGCAAAGCGAAGTAGTCCATAACCCGAGGCCGCAAAGCGAGTTTTTCCGCTGCGAGTCGAACGAAGGAGGGCGAAGAAGCTGAAGGCTTAGGTGCATCAAATTTTACTGATATATTTTGTACACGGAGGCAGCTATTCAGCGCCTTCGTGAGTAGATCAAATTCCCAAACAGTTGGTTGAAATCCTAAAACAAATAAACTTAATTTTGGAAATTCGCTCAACTCACGTCAGCGGTTCAGCTGCGTCATCGAATTATTTAGTTTTTAAATTTAAAGGAAAGAGAGACTGTGTCCATCCATATCTTGGATGGAGCACACTGATAAACTGTGCAAAATACTGAGATGAATGGTTTTCTACTCAGACCATTTGCACAGTTCTGTCCGGAACACTCTGAATTCAGCCTTTCATTTTTCTTCTCACCTTATTAGTGAATTTCCAAACTTATCACGAATCCTTACAATATTTACTCTTGTCGGTGTTTGTGTTTCAAATTCCATTGCCCACGCTTTGAAACTCATGGACATTATCAAACCTCCAGTAACGCTTGAAAACCAATTGGCGTTGATCAGAAGACCAGTCATATTTACCACATATAAATGAAAGAAATAATAACAAAAATGTATTTTTAAAACAACTGTTTTGAATTATCAGCTGATGTAGGTTTTCCAACAGCAAATGTTTCCTTTAATTAAATATTTCAGTTAAAAATGTGCATACATTGTTTTAGAGACACTCTGTATGCAAATTATGTCATGTAAAAATATCTCATAAATTGTATAGTTTCCAAAAATCCGTCATTTTGTATTTTAAAATCACTGGCAAAACAAATGAGATATTTTCCTAGAAAGCGCCTTTGTAGTACGCAATAGGCAAAAGCACTAAAACATTCCTGTTCGGCTTAATTGCATACCTGACACGGCGCACTGTTCAACACGTAGGCTGTATTTGGGGAAAGTGACCACGATTATCCAACCATCTAGGCCAGGGGTGATCAACCTTTTATAACCTTATACAAATACACCAGTCAATACAGACTTTGTATGCTAAAAAATGTAACAGCAATACAATCGCGCTTTGACTTGGGGAATAGTTTGTAGGTGAATATAAACACCTTATTGTGGTATTTTTAAAACACCAACAACCGTAAAAACTTACTTTTTTGTTTGTTTTTCTTTTACATTTTGTAAATCATTGGATGAAACCCTATGTTTTCGATATAAAAAGTTGTAGTAAATTTAAAAACCTTTAACACGAGACTTTATGAGTCTTGATCGGTACATTTCTTGAAAAATAATTTTTTAAAACACGGAAAATTAAATTTTTTCAAAATTTTGAAATTTTAAAAGTTATAGCTTTGGAATTGTGTAAAATAACAATTAACGTGATTTTGCATAATAACAGTTCAAACAATTTAGACCGTTAACTTTAAAAATGAATTCTTACTGCCTACTTAAATTATTTAAATGGATTCTGAAAGTAGAGATCATGAGCTTCATAACGCATATTTCAGATTTCCGTAAAAGTTCTGAAAAGTTGGTTAAAAGTTGTGCCGAGCGCGACCCTAATCGGTTGGGAACTTCTTGTAAGTTAGCCAGCAGACTTTTAAACAAAGTGTCATTTTAAAGGTTTTTAAATTTACTACAACTTTTCCATTGAACGTATTGTGTTTCATCAAACATTTTACAAAATATAAGCAAAACACACAAAAAAAAAGTCAAATTTTCACGGTTTTTGATATTTTAAAAACTCCACAATAAAAATCATTGTTTCCGAAGATGGTTTATTCAACTAAAAACTATTCCTCAAGTCAAAACGCAGTCGGTTTGCTATTAATTTTTGTAGGAAAAACTGCCGGTTGTTTTACTATGATGACTGGCCTAAAAGATATGATAACTATTTTTGTTAAAGATAAGACTCAAATAATGTATCAAATAATTTCTTCCCGCACGAGGGGTGTAGACTAGCTGCACCTAATAAGATGGGTTTGGCGTCCCTCGCGGTACCCGAGTCAAACATACACATTACTACTTGCAACACCTAAACAAAACATATGTACAGGGTAACTCGCAACCATTCTACCAAATTTTACCATGTTATTCAGCAGGTAAAAACTAGCAAAATTTGTATTATTATTTAATAGCAAATATTATTTAATAATACTACATAACATGTGTCCTATCTTGCTTAGTTTATTATATAAAAAATATTCATGAAGGGTTTAAGATAAATTTATGAAACTCAGCATCAATGTGTATCAAACTCGGCTCTAGTAAAACAGAAAGCAACCTGCGACTCCCTACAGCGGCGGTAGGTTACGCGGACATTGCTCATCCTAAATCCATTTAAAACCCGCAATTATTCAAATAGCGTTTTTTAAAAAATACCAAACTTTTGGGGACAAAATTCTTCATCCGAATGGCTTGGTAATTGTTCGCTATAACTAATAGCTACAACGTAAAAAATATTTAAAATCACCCTATAGCGGCGGTAGGTTACACGGACATTGCTCAGCCTAAATCCATTTAAAACCCGCAATTTTTCAAATAGCGTTTTTAAAAAATACCAAAATCTTAGAGACGAAATTCTTCAGGCGAATGGCTTGGTAGTTTTTCGCTATAATTAATAGTGACAACATAAAAAAATTATAAAATCAATGTTTTAAATTGTTAATATTTTTCTTAATTTTTAAAAAGCCATTTGCATGCATATTGACCATAGCTTTAAAATGACATATCGTTTATAATTTTCCGATCAAAAATAAAGGAAAAATTTGAATTTTAATTTAACATTGGTCTTATGGAGTGTCAGCCAACATGGCCGACAGCTATGATCGACCCTTAAATTATTCTTGAGATAATATTTTCTTTCAAAAACACATATACAGACTAACAACTTCTTAACCTAGCAATATAGGACACATGTTATACTGTATTGCCAGTTTTGACCTGCTGAATGACACGGTACAAGTTTGGTAGAATGACTGCGAGACACCCTATTATAGGCTACAGCTATACACACTTTTCGTACATTAAAACATGTCTATTTTTTAACCTTCCTATCAGGGTGAAACTGGTAGGTTAGTGTAATAAAAATGGCACCTTTTTAGTCCATTTTAAGTTCAAAAGCCCTTGGGGGGTCGTCATAACAAACACAAACTTTGTAAAAAACTAGTTAACTAAATAAAATTTTTAAATTCATGTTGCTTTTTTGTTCTGAGTTGTTTTTGTTTTAACTGGTGTTTTTTTTATACCCAAAATTCGCAGTTTTTTGTTTCTTCGTTAGTTTCAAGTTTGTGTTAGTTAATTGTTAATTATTTTTAGTCGTAAGTCATAAACGCTTTAATAAGCGTGATAGAATAAACTTTGAACACAAAATATCACAACTAATGCGTTTATTAACTCAAACGCATTACAACGACAAAGTCGCCATCTTCAGTGAAGCACGAGCTACAATAGTCAAACTATAACTTTAATAAGCGGTTGTTATTTGTTCATTTGGTCCGGATTTAAATTTCTTTAGCCAATTTTTATTACGGTTATAATTTGCTTTGGTTTTATGTTACGTTTATTGCGTGCTTCATACTGAAACAGACGATGATGATTTAACTAACTTTTTGCCTAAACAAATAATATAATTTCTTTTGACAAAACAAAAACACAAATAGCAAGCCAACATCTAGAACATTATAGATAAATACTAGTGAACCTGGCAATGTTTTGCTATGCTTCATTTAATTTTAAGCGTGGTTATCCCATGTCATCCTTTTGACTTAAGTAATCAAATTGCAAATGATTTTTATATGAATGAATGATATTAAATAATTCAAGTTTTATAGTCTGTAGGAAATCGGTGCAATTTATTTTTATTGTATAGGTTCAGCTATCCCATTTAAATCTTTTTGTTTGTATTGACCATATTCTCTAAAACAATCCTGGTACTAATAATATGTGTAAATTGTGAAATTTTAGTAAAATTAGTTGCCTAGTTTGTGAGAAAATAGAAAAATTATTGCTTCATTTAATTTTAAGGGCAGTTATTCCATTTCATCCCTTTGACTTAAGTAATCAAATTGCAAATAATTTTGTATAACCCTCAAAAATTATATTAGATATTACATCATTTTAGCTTTATAGCTTGTAGGAAATTATTTTATTTTATTTTTACTTGAAGGGGTAGCAACCCCTCCCAATTGTGAATCTAAACCATCCAGGAACTCAATTAAACACACATACATTTTTTAATCAAAATTAGTCCAGCCGTTTAGCCAGTGACATACACACGTACAGAAGAATTATGTATACAAAGATTAAGCATGACTTGTGTGTGGAGCTGTACTTGATATAAAACAAAGAATCTCACTAAAGGTGTCGCTTAACCGCAATGAGGACGCAACGAGGAGGAAACTACACGTGTCCGTAGCTCGTCCTTGCCCAATCAACCCCTAACCTATTGTGTTTAGTGTTCTTCGTGATTTTAACTAGGCAACTAACCTAGAGATGTTTAGCCGATTGTCTAATAGCGTCTTAGGAATTATATCTCTCACGCTAGAAGAAGAGACGACAATTGGAGGAGGAACGAAGGTAGACCGAAAAAATAGGTTCAATCTACTTCGGGGTGGGGGGGGGGGGGGGCGTGACTTCTTAAGGGGGAGTTTACCTCGCTAAAAAAAATGTTTCATACATGTTTAGAGATTTCTTTCTCGTCTTCAGTAATCTAAAAACATAAAAAAATTTAGTGTAGTTACGATTTCAACTCCTTAAAAATGTAACAAATGTAAATAATGTTTACGGGGTTTGTGCTAATAATCACCGTGATAATTTTAGTCCCGATCCGAAAACGGTCTGAGCGTGTATACAAAATTGGATCATACATACACAGAACACTCTCATGTGTATAGTTTTGTGATATTGTAATTAGGTTTTCAGAGGATCTCATTAAACATGGATAACTCTTCCAAAAATATATTTTGGATATCTCTTTCTGTCTTTAAAAAAATATTATAAAATTATAAAAAATAACTTACAAAATAAAGTTTTTGAGCGCAGACAACGAATGCGTCAGCAAATTTGTATTTTCTTACCACTGAAAATTATGGTTTTTAAATGGCTTTAATTTGATGTATCACAAATACTACATATTTTTGAGATGGGGTGGTAGGAGGAGGGTATTTAGTAAATGGGTTCTAAAGTACTCCTGCCCCGAAATTAGGTTTTGCATTACTCTTTCCGTCCTTTAAATAACAAAGGTGGTAAGTTTTCAGAAATCTCCCTGTAGATCGTGTGGTTCTGTTGTATTTTTGTGTTTCAGTTTTGTTTAACTTACATAGTTTTTTCTTGTCCTACATTTAATTTCCGAATTTAATATCGGCCACCAAAAACAACATTTTTTGTATTTTTAGGATTTAGCCTTTAAATTCATTTCGATACTGTTTAACACAACTAAAAAGAATGATTTGGGGTGGGAAACATTTTCCCCGTACTTTTATGTACTTTTAAACTAAAAAGTTTGAATGTTTTATCGTTTTTGAGGTTTTTTGATTTTGAATAACTTTTTGGTTTTTTAACCAATTTGAATAATGTTTTTAATATTTTGTAGCCTATAATATAAATAAACTTTTGGGTATGGAAAACTATGTGCTGTTTCTAGGAAAAGATTTATAAGGTTATATTTTTAAAACTTTTTGTAATACTATATACTTTTTAAATTTAATACTTTTAAGGCTATAATGTTTTCCATACTCAAAAATCTCCTAAATATATCCAAGATAAAGTGGTAAAAATTTCAAAGGTCTCGGTCTAAGATTTTATTCAATCATAAGTGCATCCAAACATGGAAAAAGTAAACTTTCGGGAGTATAAAGTTTGAACACTGTATAATCGCAACTTGCACTACCTTCTTATTTTTTTTAGTATGAAAAAATTATTATTTGCACACATATTCAGAAAAGTATGTAGAATAAAGAAATTAAATTAAAATATTGTAAAAAAATCCAAAGAATGATGATTTTTGGTGGCAGATCGCCTTAATCAGTTTTTGAAGTTTTATTTCCCAGATTTTGGTACCGTTTAATCAATTTGGCATATAGATATATTACTTATAATTTTTGTTTTAAATTATTTTCAATTTTATTCCAGTGGAGGGCAAATGATCTCATTTCGCATCGCATATTCACAATGTATTGTGGGCTATGCCTGAACTAGGCTTAACTAGACACTGATCGACACGTAGACGTATCGCATGCGACATATTTCCAAATCGATTCTCCGTTACAATCGATTTCGCCAAGTATCTGAAAGTGTGAACATGTCTCCGAGACAGACCATACTTCTTCACATCTC
>JAGFPH010007605.1:5651-18690 GCA_018207615.1 Philaenus spumarius | reverse complement strand
TTTTTTTTAATAACAGGATTTTTGTTTGTAATAGAGCGAAATAAACTTAACCTAAAAATGCTCTTGGTTGTTAACAAAAATTAACCGATTCTAAATTTGCCAAGTAGGTTGCTATGATAGTGCAAATGATTTCAAGAAACGTGTGTTGGTTCAGTGTAGGTCTAACCTAAAATTGTGTTAATCTTTTTATCTAAATCAGCTGTTGTATTTATGATATTTAACAATAGATGTTTGAATTATAATACAGTAAGCCTTTTTTTTACTAACCTAAAATAGATAATGGTTGTGAGAAATAATAAACTGATTATACATTTGCCGAGTTGGTTTCTATGATAATGTGTGCACATGTAAACATGTGTTGCTAAGCTTTTGATCCGAACATCTGTTTTATCTGAACCCTCCGAATTTGAGCTATTTTACTTCCTCACTATACTATAGTATAGAGAAAGTACAATGATCGCAAAAAAAATCGATATTGAGATTTTTGTGGAAATATCCGTTTTGGGATCCCCTGAGTCCAAAAAAGTGTGTTTACAAAATGTCTGTCTGTATCTCTATATATCTGTCTGTATGTATACACAGCCAGAGAGAAAACTATTTGAGCGATTTCGAACAAATTTTCACCAAACATGTCAATTAGGCCTATATAGATAAACGAAAAACGGTTTGGAAATTTTTTGAAAAACAACCCCCTTTTTGGCAAAAAAAAAACCCTAAAAAATCAGTTATTATTTTTTTATAAAAAAAACGGCTCTAACGATTTTGATAAAATTTAGCTTATTTGTAGCCTTTAATGTCCCCTACCATATGCAAAAAACCGCATCTTTCTAAAAATTCTCGTTTAGTTAATAATAATAATAACTGATTTTTGGGGGGGTTTTGGCCGAAAAGGGTGTTATTTTCAACATTTTTTAAAACCTTTTTTCGTGCATCTAAACAGGCCTAATTGACGTGTTTGGTGCAAATTTGTTCGAAATCGATGGAATAGTTTTCTCTCTAGCTAATAATAATAATATTTATTAGTTAAACTCCTACTTTAATATCACCTCCTACAATTATGAAGTCACAGTGAATCTGTTTAATAATTTAACTATGTTTGTGAGAAAGTATGTGCCAGTTCCTGGTACCGATTATTTAAGCTTTAAAATACACATTTTGCAAAATCCTTTCACAGTGTACGTCTAAGACCCCATACGAATATATCTTTAAATTTTCGAATTTCTATCTTAAGTAATTTTTGTTCCACGTTCATTCTATGCCAGTCAATCAGTCAGGACAAAGCCAGAAAAATTAACAACAAGAAGCACGTTTTTTGACCTTAAGTAATATTTGTTTAATATTTTTCGTACTAGAATAAAACTTTTTTGTGGTTTTATCTAAATAAATATAAGACATTATTCTTCATATTTTATTTTTTACACGACTTTATAGCCCGTCTGGTTCACACAAAATCGATCAAAGTCAAGTACCATAAAAATAGCCGGTTCAAATAAAAAGAACACATATTTTGCTGAACATGTTCTGCGAGTGGAACGAATGTTCTGCCTGGCCTGCGGAGGCTGAGCTGCAAACCAATTCTACTAATACATTTCGCACACGCAACAGCTATTCAGCGCCTTCGCGAGAAGACCAATTTCCCAAATAGTTGGTTGAAACCCTAAAACATACAAACCAAATTTTGGTTCAGCTGCACGATCGAATTACTTTAAGTATTATCGTTTTTCGTCCCAACTTAGCAACATTCCTAGTCTCGGTTTAAAAAATTATATGTTTCATGTACGTTTAGCGTTCATGAGTGCTTACATGGTTTAGTCGTTTTCCTGAAGAAGGCCGCCGGGTTTGACGAAACACCTCTTTCGTTTTAATACAGTAAAACAGCGCTAAAAGATACAAGCTTTCAATATCAAAGACAACCTGAGCGATTGCCTTGTAAAATAGGCTTTCGCTATTAGTAATTTGTCTAAAAAAACCCGAAACCAGAATATTCTCCATCAATGGCGACTTCCTTTCGGAACCTGTGCGAGTACTTTCTAGCGGTAGGCCTTGATCCTGATCTTGAACCCAGTCTTTCCGCGACGTCACTTCCTTTTTCACTTTCTCGCATTGTAGGAGAAAAACAATTAAAATTAATTACTTCAATAAATAGTTCAGGTCACTTTCCAATTTGAATTGAATTGACGAAATGGAGGCCGCTGTAGACGTGCTGGTCTAGACTTAAGTACAAAACGTTTGCCGAGAAGGTATACGTGGCGGTGTAATGTCACCGTGTGGGTGTGTTACAAATATTAAGTAGAGTCCGAATGCTAACATTATTACATTTCATAAACCACTAAACCTAGAATCATTATTCTTTTTATCGCATTTCCACAGGAAAGATGACCTATTGCAGTGACTCTTATGCAGAGACCTAAGGTAGGGAGTGGTCAATGAGCACCGATCATGGTCCCCAGAAAACGTGTTGGGGTGCCATTGAAATCGTATATTTAATGAGTTCGCATTCTAACGGCCGCATTTTAGTCCGATTTGGTCCAAATTTGGTACACACGTCACTCGGACGAGTTCGTTAGCATTTTTTGCTATTTTATCAACAAATATAAATTTAATAGATTATTCTGCACATTATGTTTTTACACGTCCTTATAACCCGCTGGTTCCTCCAAAATCCATCAAAACGTAAAATACCGTAAACGTACCCGGTTCAAATCCTCGCTTCTGATCCGAGGCCGACGGCCCGGTTGCAAACTCGCAAAGAGCACTCCTTAATATCCGAGGCAGTAAGGTAGAAAGGAACGAAGCAGAGAGTGAGCCAGAGGTCGAAGCTAAGGGGCCAACAAATTCTACTAATATATTTCGTACACGCAGGCAGTTATTCAGCGCCTTCCAATCACTTCCTCAATAAGTTGGTAGAAACCATAAAACATATAAACTTAATTTTGGAAGTTCCCTCAACTCACGTCAACGGTTCAGCTGCGTGATCGAATTATTTTGAAATGAGAAACTAGAAAAGATACCGAGAAAAATCACCAGGCGGATTAATTTGATACACGACAGAAAAACTATATTTTAAAAAACATTATTTAAAACAACAAACATTATCTAGGCGTTCCCAACTATGCTGGGAGATTTTTAATTCGGTAAATGTGTAGCCTACAACTAAGGATTATTTATTATAGTGTAATATATTTGGAGTAATAATAAAATATTAAATTTAATGTGCCTAATGTTGAACCGGTATTTTCAAACCGTCATACAACTATTGCAGGCTGTGTGATTTGTTTTGAGGTTAGAAGTCTTTAATTTTGTAATACAATCCTTTTTGTTTACTTCGTTCTTCAGAAGAAACTACCTAGGCCTACAAACGACAAGTTATATAATTATATACTATACTAGCTGACCCGTACGGCGTTTCCCGTGGTGGTTGGTATTTTCCGTCTTTTTAACGTAATTGTATTCTTTTTAAGTGTTCAGTCATAATAATAAAAGATCTGAAATTATGATTTTAGTAACTTTGATCCCCCCAAACCCCTCCTAAAATTTCGAAATTTTTCATACCCTTTCTTAGTGAGCACCTATGGCCCTAGAGGAAGCTACATACCAAATTGCATTCCAATCTGTTCGGTATTTTTGGAGAAATCGTGATTTAGTAATTTTTACCCCCCAAACCCTCCTAAAATTTCCAATTTTTTAAAACCCTTTTTTAGTGAACACTATTCATATTCACCCATTACCAAAATCTAAACACACATTTATAAATGTTTTGTCTGTCTGCGTTTGTTCGGGCTAATCTCCGGAATGGCTGAACCGATTTTGACGAAACTTTCTTTTCAGATAGTATTTTAGGCTACTTTTTATTCTGAAAATATTTTAAAATCCTGTTAAAAATATAAAAATTATTGACTAAATTAGGGATTTTGTAGACAAATGTTGGGGATATTGCGTGTCTATTTCAATCTATGTCTTACATTATGTACAGGTCACAGCTACCCTCACCACCCAATTTAGATCCAAGTGCCTCTGTCCTAATCAATCATAATTGATGTAAAAATCCTATTAAAAAATTGAAAAAATTCTAAAATTATGAACAAAATTATGAATTTTGTGGACAAATGTTTGGGATAGTGCGTGTATATTTCAACCTCTGTTTTACATTTTGTACAGTTTACAACTACCTCCACCACCCAACTTATATCCAACTGCTTCTGCTCTAATCAATCATAATTTCCGTAAAAATAACACAATATACAACAATAATATGTTCACATTGGCATCACCATAATAATATATCACCGCAGGGGCTGGCGAGCGAAGTGAGCAGGGACCGAACCACCGAAAGTAGGCACGTACAGCGTCTAATACTTCACAAAGAAAAGAGTACAGCGCATGCGCAAGGTTGTATTATTGTTTGATTTATTCGTCTTATTTAGCGGGAATTAGTTAATCCTTATCGAAGGTTCCGGCTTTAAGGTGTTGAGTATTCTTATTGATCTAAATTGTAAGTTTGGTTAAAGTCGGACAGGTGAAGCGTTTCACTTTTAGTCTGACCCAGGCCTAAAAAGTTTCACTTCAAAAAGCAGCATTACATACGATATTAGATTATCGGTATTCGGATACAGTCGCGCAATGTCGGTTGTTTCCGTCGCCCGAATCAGTTTGAAATACAAAGCAAGATAAGTAGCACAGGTCTATGAGCGTGGCCGGATCTAGGAACCGCGAAATCCTGCGATTCGGTGGGGCCCGAGCCCTTAGGGGGCCCCAAAGACCCTCTACTAAAAAATAAATGAGACTAAAATAAAAAATGTATAAAATATTGAGTTTAAGCAGTGGCAGAAAAGGGTTTTAACAAAAACGTTCTAGTTGCAAAAAATATTCTACTGTATTAATATCGTATATATTGCTATTGCTTGTCGACAACTTGCTGTAAACTGCTCCCTGCTCAGCTGTTAATTAAGTGTGCAGTGCAGACGATGTGATACGCGCGCAAGCAAAATCACTTGCAAATGTAAATTTGAGATTGTTTTAGTTTATTTCATTTTATCTTTGTGAATAAAAATAACCAAATTAATTTTGAGTCATTATACATTTACTGCTTATTATTTTACGCTCTTGCTTCTGTACAATTATAACGAATATTTGTATTTCAAAACTTATATTTATCTACTCTTTTTCTGAAAGTTTAAATAGGAAAAAGTAAAAACCTGTTAATCTCTAAACGTTTTACACTTAACATTCACGTAAGTTCTTAAACATGAGCACAACTTGTTTAATAAGACTTAGCAAAATTTATTTAATAAACTTTATATTTAACATTCCTCTAGTTGTTTTATGGAACAGTTGTTTACGGTTTCCCCCCTCTTCCCATCGATATCTGCTCGAAGGGCCCTTGGAGAAATTTTGCAGGAGTACACAATTGTAGAACCGGCATTGTCTGTGAGTATATTTCATATTACAGTACTTACAATTAGGCTATTTCATATTACATTTTTTAAATCATTTCTCACAGTTACTCCTCTCCGCCAAATTTTAGCCCGCTCTAACGGACACGCCTAGTTTATTAAAGCTGTGTACATTCCGTTCTGTAAATGTGCCTGAGAAAGTTTGCGCAGCATTTAGCGCTGTAAGCATTTGTTTACGCGTGACACCGCACACATTGTCAGCCGGGGATTAAGTAGGGTAAACCACGTGGTACATTGTTGTACACTCGGATCACGTTCTGTTACCAACTTGGTAAAGAAATTTCCCTCACATGTCTATAATTAAAAACTAAATTTCCCTTTTAACTTTCTAGTTGAACTAAGTGGTACGCTTTTACTTTTTTGACTCAGGGGTTGATAGTGGGACTGTGAATGTTTGTCTGACGTGCTTGAATTCATAATTATTATTATTTGTACTTTATGTATGTACATATTAATACAGTATCTAGAAAATACGTAACCATCTTTCCCTGTAACCGATGATTAGTGCATTTTAACAACAAAATCAGCGAGCATTTATCAAAAATCAGACCACAAAAACGTAAATGAAAAAGAAAAGAATTTAGTCTACCTTGTATACATATAAAAAGGGCCATTGTGCTGCTTGCCGTGGAAAAAGGACAAACAAAAAACTCAGAGAGAAGTGAAAACTTCTATGACCGATTTATATTTGTATCAGTATTGATACTAGTAGTTCTGTGAACAGTAGACCTCGCTCGTTGAAATAACAAAAGTGGTTTTGAGCTTAGGTTAAAAATAGTGTGCCAGTAAGAAAGTAAGCAGAAGGCTAAGCCAGTGAAACATTATTTTGCAAATCCCACGATTCCGGGGTTTCTAGTTATCGTTTTTTTTCTTTCCTTGTGCTTTAACTGCTAAGGATTTTCTTTTAGGGGGCATTGTGTTTTATTTAGGTTAATAATCCCTACGTAAAGTAGCTACAAATATCGCGTTATTCAGGGAAAACATAGAATTAAATATGTACATACTGAAATAACTAAAACTTAACAATGTATTTACAGTTCCATATCATATTCCAATATTAGAAATAATAAAAAAACAAACGATGTTAAAGCGTCATGATAGTGATCTCAACCCATGTACCAACGTCTTTCCACGCTGTCCAACGGTAATTTTTTGTATGTCCTTTATCGCCGCGAGGTTTCATTTGTTTCATCTCATTTTGTAATTCAAGTAAAGCTAAGTCAAATACTTTTATAAAATAATATTTTACAAGTATACAGTTCAATTCTTTGATTTATCCTCTACACTTTCTTATAATAATATGTAATTTTTGGGCAAAGGTTATTCCTAAATTTCTATTCAAAACAGGCCTAGTTTTGTTAGTAGTCTTGTAATAGGAACATAAAAACTGGTGTTTTCAAAATAAGAAACTTGAAATTGATAAATATTTTTATACAGTTCTATTTAGAACTAAATTACGAAACTTTTTTACATTTATGAAAAAAATTTTTACTACTTTTATGTAGGCCTAAAATTGAACTTTTTCCTTTCGTTACTGATCATGCTTGTTTCTTGAGCTAATAACTTTGTTAATCATTTTTTTACTGGCATATATGAATTCTTTGAACCTTTATCTACAAAAAAGCTATGGAACACTTTTGAATTGGTTTAGAATAAACGTATAAAACATAGTTGAAATACAAAAACTTGGACGATTTTGAACAAATTTGAAGTTTACGGCCATTTTGTGAGCTTACCGTTAGAGATACGGAAAAAAATCAAGAATACAATTTTGTTGTAAATATAATTTGATGACCGCAAAATGTTATTAGTTTTTAAATTCGACCTACGGTTAAGCCACAAACTGGCTTTGGAGAAAAGCTTACACTGAGAGAAACGGTCCGTCCGCCATTTTATTTTATTTAAGGGGTTAAAAATGAAAAATGGAAAAACCCGTATACATACATGGCTCGGCCTAGGAATAAGGTACACTCATGCAAAAAATCATCAAAATCGGTCGAGGCGATATTATTACAAGGCACTTCAAGTAACCAGTTACAACGTTCCTAGTCTGTAATAGCGTGAAGTTTATATAAATTGTAATTTTTTATACCGGTCGCGGTAAGAAAGAGCACGGTTTCCGGGCGAATGCCTTCAGTATTACGTTTGGAACGTTACTAGCTACACTTTAACACGGAAGCACGCGCTTACCTGTCTATACTATGCATCGCGTATTCCCTCTCCACGCTCTGACTTGTGTCTACGCAAAAAGTTCGTAACGCGGGGTTTCAGAAACATAGTCAAGCGAAAGTGCCCAACGGGCCAAATTGAAGTTATCACTTCAAAAACGATACTTCTGTAAATCAGTTACCAAATAGGATAACTTACAATTAAGGCTGAAGCCGAATGCTATACTATATGTACCGATAGAAAGCTCAAATATATAGCAAAGGCCATGGAGCGTCCAACAAACGTTGCATCGGATACTGATTACAGTTTATAGCGTACTATAAGCTATACAGTTTAGCGATATAGTGCACATACCGAACGTGTAAATATTTATCGCGAATATCAGAGCTGGCGCATGCGCGCAAGGCTTCTGTTTTTCGCCATCCAATACAATAGCATGGTTTTCAAAACATGGTTTTATTGTATTAGTCGTCATCTTGTAGGAAAATGGAAGGTTTCATAGAAAAGGTAAAGAGCCGTCCATGTTTGTGGTTAACAAGTAACACTGACTACAAAAACCTAGCCTTCTCAGTGATTTTGTTCCATATGGTATTGTTGATAAAGTACAAAATTTTACAACGTTTTGTTTATTTCATCGTACGGAAAATAATTTTGCATAATTCGACCACGCAGCTGAACCACTGTCGTGGGTTAAGCGAATTTACAAAATTAAGTTTATATGTTTTAAGGATTCCAACAACTATTTGGGGAATTGGTCTATTCTTGAAGACCTTGAATGCTTGCGTGTTCGAAATATATAATTATAATTTGTTTGCACCTCAGCCTTCAACCCCGGCGCTCACGCGCTGCTTCGTTGCGCTCGCAGAACATAAACAGCCAAATATGTTTTGTTTGTTACGAGAACATGTGGTCAAAGTGTGCTTTGAAACAGGCACAAAACAATAACTAAACAAATTATGTTTCTAACTTTAGGAAGTTTTGCTACTTGCCCTAGTATTTCACTTCTGTTAGTTATGGATTTTCTAGTAACAACCCGCATATACTCGTAAAACCGTCAGTCCGATGGAGCGAAGCAAACGAGTTCAAAGCCAGCTGGAACGATCAACGTATTGACCTGGTTACGACCGATACGATTATAATTTCACTCCAGCGAAATGAAATCATAAAAACGTTAAACTAGTTGAGCTGGAGATTTCTTTGCTCTGGGAAGAGTGACCCACAGACCGCAAACTGGCGGGAAAGTGAACGCGATGTTGGACTTAACTTTGGTTTTATTGTTTATTACCCTTTCAAAATACGCGTTGTGACGCTGGAGAGTTTGTGATTATTTTGTTCATTGGCGAATTTCCATAGGAAAGAAGCCCGTTTTCTGACCGAAAGTAACAATTTTTTAGATTTTTCGTACAGGAATTGAACTTTTGTGGATTTTAAGTAGTTCATATAAATATAGGCGATTGGTCTGCATATTTTGTTTTTTTGCACAACCTAATAGCCCGACTGGTTCCCCCAAAGTTGATCAAAACATAAAATACCATAAATACAGGTTCAAATCCATATTCCGAAGAGAGCTTGTCCGCGGTAAGCGAAACGAAGCAGCCCTATGAGCGCGGCTGGAGGCCGCGGTACAAACAAATTCTACTAATATATTTCGTACACAGGCCTTTATATGTTCAGCACCTTCGTGAGTAGAACAATTTCCAAAACAGTTGATTGAAACCCTAAAACATAAACTTATTTTTTTGAATTCACTCAACTCACGCCAGCGGTTTAGCTGCGTGGTCGAATTATTTCACCTCTCATAGGATGTTATCGTGGCAACTCAAATAAACGCTGTCGAAGTGTTTCTCATGATTTAGTTAATTCAGTTGATTATGTGGATTGAAATAATATACTAGTGTAGTAGTCTCAAAGATAATAAAAAGTATGGAATAGTACAGACTCCAAATTCCAGGTGTCTCTTTCCAACTGGATGACAATGAACATGGAATATGATATAACCTTGTTTTGTTTATACACCAGCTGTTTAACCATAGTCGTGGACAACACAACTTGTATTGAATATTTCACCCACTAAAAACGATCGAATCTTAAAAAAAAACCCCATTGGAAAGGAAATGTTTCAAACTTTAATTTTTGTAATTTAAATATTTGTTCTACAACGTATGTAATCATGTTTTAAAATTGTAGTCTTCTAAACAGCTAATGCTGCGCGAGAAAACAAAGAAGTGATTCAAACTTGTCACTTTTCTAAAGTTCAATATCATTCGTCATAATTCTTTTGAAAAGAATATACAGAACATGTAAGGACACTTTTGGATTCGTCAAGATTTGCACTTTCTAAAACTGTCTTCCAATTATTCGTCACTTTTATAGTTTCTTAGACATGAAGTTTTCTGTAAACCCTTGCAATTAGACAGTTTTCAACCAATGAGAAAGCACATTTTTCAATTAATATATCTATTACAAATCGATAGGCTATAATTTGTATAATGATATTTATATCGATTTGAAGAGAAAATTTTATATTTTCGTTTGGTATAAGTTAAATCTCAATTAGTGTGCCTATTCTATTCGGGTATTTCCGTGATGTACAAACATTTTGACAAAACAGTTGGCGCGTTATCCGTTACTTTTTCCCCTTGTCCATAGCGTTGGAACTGTATACGATACGCTTGTGAGAGTTTTGTTTATTTGATCCAATTTAATGAAATAAGTTTATAAAATAAGAACTTTTAAGAATACAGTTCAATTCTATGATTTTATCTACAATTTGTTATAATAAAATTTAATTTTGGGGTAAAGCATATATTCTTAAATAATGTTTCAAAATAGTTTTAATTATGTTACCGGTCTTGTAGTAAGAACATAAAAACTAGTATTTTCAGAATTTTTTTATATTTTTGTAAACACTCCTATTTAGAACTAAATTACAAAACTTTTAAATTTTGTCTTCCGTTAATGAACATTACATCAATCAATTGTTTACTGGCATATGTAAATTATTTGAACATTTTTCTACAAAAAAAGCTATGGCATACTTTTGGATTGGGGTATATATAATTAAACTACTATATTTGGCGAATTTTTGAAAAAATGCTTGCATAACGCAAAAAATGGTCTGCCATTCTGTCGAATTAAAATTGCCACTTCTAGGGTTGCAATATTTATGGAAGCCGACAGTGCTACCAACATCAGTCAACATTAACAAAGAACGCGTACTGACAGCGTTGCCTGATACACCACAATCATCTTAGACAGTGTTTCCACGTTTACATCAAATTATATGACTTATTGGTTTAGAAAATTTGTTTGTTATTGGCGATACTTGGTATAGGCCTTGTTCGGTATTATCTTAAAACCATATGCGTAACCAGGACGACCGTATGGGGGGGGGGGGTTACAACAACCGAGGGGGGGTAATGGAAAAATTTTTTAAATTAAGATGCAAAATAACACGTTTTAGGCTTCCCAAAAATACTTAAAAATGATATAGGTATGTATAATTTTAGTGGCAGCTAGCGGCTGCACAGCTACCGTCAGCGGTAAGTAAACCGATCGTTTATTTTTCCGACGCACGACTGTTGATATGATGGCGACGGAAACTCCTTGTGTGTTCCAGGCCATACACTATATTGCATTGTATATAAAATAAAGTGCCAGTGCCCAATTCGGCCAAAAATAATATCAGAAATATATTGATTATTTATTTGTAACTTGACATTTGCATAGGTGTTAAAACAAGTTACTCTTAAGAGCGTATTTTAATGTAAACAAAGTACGAAATATTTTTTACAATAGGGGGGTTATAACCCCCTCCCCCCCCCGTGGTTACGCCTATGCTTAAAACAAAGTGAGAGTGGTACAAAACTATGTAATTTAAAAACTGCGTGGTTATCACAGCTTGAACAAAATTTTTCCTTCGACTAACTTTTTAGTTACAATTTAACCTAACCTCTAGATCCAAACCTAACCTTTCATTAAAGTATTCTTTTAATTAATCTTGCAGTAAAGTTTATAAAATAACCTAACTTAATAATGTAAACTTAGTTAATAAAGGTATTGCTGTAACAAATCTTTTAGTAAAGATGTAATCTAACATAATCTCTTAATTTCAGACAACCATTTAATTAAAGTATTCCTTTAATTAATCTGAAAATAACCATTAAACCTATCCTAACCTCTTAATGTCAACGCAACTTTTTATGAAAGTATTTAACTAATCTCTCAGTGAAGATAGAACCTAACATAACCTCAATATATCTAAAACTAACTATTAATCGAAGTATTCCTATAACTAATCTATCAGGAGAGAGTCTTAACCAAACCTAATCTCTTAATGTAAACTGAATCGTTAATGAAGATATTGCTGTAACAAATCTTCTAATAAAGATCTTACATAACCTAACCTAACTTCTCAATGTCAATATATCTTTAATCCAAGAATTACTTCTACTAACCTTTCAGTAAATATTGAACATAACCCAACCTCTAAATGTCAACCTAAACTTCATCAAAGTATTAATTCAACAAACATTTCCGTAATATTGAACACAACATAACTTCTAAATTTCAACCAAACCTTACATCGCAGTATTCCTTTAAATAACTTTTCAGTAAATATTCAACACAACATAAGCTCTATGTGTCAACCTAACCTTTCATCGAACTATTTCCTGAAATAACCTTTCAGTAAATATTGATATAACCTCTATATGTAAACCTAAATTTCATCGAAGTATTCCTTTAAATAACTTTTCAGTAAATATTGAACACAACATAACCTCTATATGTCAACTTAAACTTCATCAAAGTATTCGTTCTACTAACCATTCAGTAAGTATTGAATACAACATAACATTTAAATTTAAACCTAAGCTTTCATCGACAAATCCTTTTAACTAACGTTTCATCAAATATTGAACACAACATAATCTCTAAATGTCAACCTAATTTTTCATCGAAGACATTAACTAACTTTTCAGTAAATATTTAACGAAACATAACCTCTAAATGTCAACCAAACATTTCATCAAAGTATTCCTTACACTAACCTTCAGTAAATATTGAACACAACATAACCTCTAAATGTCAACCTAATCTTTCATCGAAGTATTCTTTTAACTAACCTTTCAGTAAATTTTGAACACAATATAACCTCCAAATGTCAACATAAACTTCAAATAAGTATTCTTTGAAATAACCTTTCATTAAATATTGAACACAAAAAACCTGAAAATGTCAACATAAACTTCAACAAAGTATTCTTTAACTAACTTTTCAGTAATTATTATGAACAACATAACCTCTAAATGTCTACATAAACTTCAACAAAGTATTCCTTAAATTAACCATTCAGTAAGTATTTAACGAAACATAACCTCTAAATGTCAAGTAATCCTTTCATCAAAGTATTCCTT
>JAGFPH010007604.1:32018-50767 GCA_018207615.1 Philaenus spumarius | reverse complement strand
ATGTGGAATGGCGTGCGAAGCACGCAATGCATTGTGTATTGAAGACAATCCCAATATGTGGAATGGCGTGCGAAGCACGCAATGCTTTGTGTTATTGAAGATACTCCCAATATGCGGAATGGCGTGCGAACCATTTTGCAGCTATTCAGCACCGTCGTGAATAGACCTATTTCCCAAACCCTAAAATATCGGTCTATAAACTTAATTTTGGAAATTTGCTCAACTCGCGTCAGCGGTTCAGCTGCGTGGTCGAATTATTTTTGCACATGTAAACGCGGCTTAATAATTTGACAGTTGCTTGCCTACTAGAAACAGTCTTGTATTTCTCGAGCGATAAAGGCTAAACGACAAAGTTGACCTTCTCTACGACCTCGTAACCTCAACGTAAGTGATGTATTTTCGAACACGATCAATGTCCTCGCTACCTCCCCCGTTAGCCCTTGTTTACCTAGGCGGACGACTTTACATTACAAACCCATGCTTATTGACACATACTCATCACCAATATTTGTGTCTCGATAAATCAATGCGTTGTAATGTATCCAATGCAAGGATTGTCTTACCTACCGGCATACGACTTTGTTTCAATGTAGTTTCATCTTACTACCTAGCCTAGTCGGTCCACTCGCGTAATTTTTGGCGAACGAAATTAACTTAACTTAAATTTTAAGTCGAATGTTTTACTTATATATAAACGGTAATAATTTGCTACTTCACACACAATAAAACTCTACACATGATTTATTTTAATAATAATAATAATAATAATAATATATTTCCCTCCAATTATTTACAACTAGGGGAAACCCCTGCGTGCTCCGCACTCCAACCCCGTTGGAACCTTCTATACACGTAATAATGTTATGTTTTCTTTATATAGTAAACTAGGGGAGACCCCTGCGTGCTTCGCACGCCAACCCCCAATGGAACCTTCTAAAAACATATGTTATGTTTTATTTATAATAAAGTGTATTTTTAATAATAACCTAAAAACTAAGATGGTAAATAATGTTAAATGTTCAAATTAAATTATTTCTTATATTTTATAACAGCAGTTATAATAATGGTTAAAAGAACCAGCAAGGCTCAGATCTACACTTTAAAACCCTAACCTAAAAGCTGGAAATACAAAAATAATTGCTTCAAATTTTGAAATCAGCTGTTAATGGAAATATTGGAGCTAACAGCTATATTACCTGTTCAATTGGTTGCTATGGTAATAAATGTAAATACATGTGTTGATTTATCATTCTGGGCCTAACCTAAGAATTTTTTCCGACTAAATTTACAAATATTGGAATAAAAAAAGGTTTTTATCGAAATGAATTATAGCCTATGTTACTCAGGGATAGTGTAGCTTTTTATTAGTAAAACTGTTTTTTCAATCGGTTTAGTAGTGCCAGAGATTACCCCCTACATACAAACAAACAAACAAACACACAAACAAACAAACAAACTTTACCTCTTTATAATATTAGTATAGATATAGAAGTATAGAAGTGTAGGATTAATAATGACCTCAAAGCTAAAACGGCAATTTATAACAGCAGTTATAATAAAGGTTAAAAGAACCAGCAAGGGGGCGCTACCCTGTCCGCCATATTGATTCTGATTCCCATAAGAGCAATGCTACAGAATAAGTCATTTTTTCCCGTTAATTAGTGGAATAAATTTAAAAATGTGGTTTCATTTTGAAGTACTGTCATATGCGGATGTTGATTGCCGAATACATTTTCAAAACCAGTGTTATTGTTTTCATAAATGTATGATATAAATAGTAAAAAATAGTAAACTTTATTAATTTTTTACGTAGTTGCAAAAAAAATATTGCAAAAAACCTTAGCAATCAACACCCACAATCTATTTTACTTTAAGAAAAAAATACAGCTTTCGTTTTTTGACAAAAACAACACAAAAATATGCTTAATAGTGAAGGTATGTTTTGGTTATTTAACATTTAAATTGGTACCCAACTTCGCCGTTTTGAATCTAGAGAGCCGAGCCTTGAGGCTCAGGTCTACACTTTAATAAAAACCTAACCTAAAAGTTAGAATACAAAGTTTGAAATTAGCTGTTAATGGAAATATTATAGCAAACAGCTGTTATCTTTAATTTTATTCAATTGGTTGCTATGGTCAATACATGTGTTGATTTATCAGTCTAAGCTTAACCTAAGATTTTTTTGCGACTAAATTTACAAATATTGAAATAAGAAAATGTTTTTATCGAAATGAATATAGCCTATGTTACTCAGGGATAGTGTAGTGTAGTGTACCTTTTTATTAGTAAAACTATTTTTTCAATCGGTTCAGTAGTTCCACAGATTACCCCAACATACAAAAAAAAACTCCCTCTTTATAATATTAGTATAAATCAAATACAATTTAACTGTTGCTAAATACTTTGAATCATCTATTGCACTGTTTGTTGGTTAGTGTATAATGAAATAAATGAAAACATTTTTTTTAAACATGCTTTCTTATCCACGAATAACATAAATAGACTCGAACTCAAAAATAACCCAAATATAAAATTAGTTCTTCCTCAGCGAATTCGATTTTGTAATGAGACTTGGTAGCTTGCAATCTTTTTTACTTTTAACAAAATAAACACACCCAAAAAGCATGAGGCTTGATGTTTTCGGAACTTCGCCCCATGCTTTTTTTTGGGTGCGTTTATTTTGTGGAAAGTAAAAAGATTGCAAGCTTTTAAGTCTCATTACAATATCGGATTCGATGAGGAAAAATTAATTTTATATGTGGATTATTTTTTATTTCGAGTCTATTTATGTTATTCGTGGATAGGAAAGCATGTTTAAAAAATGGTTTTTTAATTTATTTTATTTTTTGCTTTTTAGTTGTAGTCATAAATTGGATTTTTCCAAAAATCTTTGGTCCTCAGGGCTAACCCCCTCCTTTTATTTGGGGGTTAATTTTTTGGTTAATATACGTATGCGATAACGCAGTCGTAACGCGATGTGCTATACGGAGCAGCCCGAGGCGATACGGAAAGAGCCGAGGCGAACTTCTACCCGTTGAACGGTAACAATGAATACTTAACACTTATAAGAAGCGAAACCGTAGTGCTTTTTAGGGCGACGCTTTCGAGTCACCGAGAAAGCCTACTTCACCGAGAAGCCAACAGGTTTCGCTAGTGTCAACGCGGTGGACTTTACCTTTTTCCCAGACTCGGACTGTACATTTCTCCCCAACTTGGACTTTGGAACGTTGACCCACCCCACCATGCCCCGTCACTTTCACTGGTGTACAACAAGTTGTGAATATTGAAAGCCAGTTTTCCCTTATTGTAATCCTTAATGTGCAGCTGTTTAAATTAATATATTTTAAAGCTGTAATTATTTGTTGTTTTGTATGTAATTTGCTGTAAATATAGATTAGCTTTATTTCGTTTATGATATTTAACTTTTGCAAATGTACATATCTTAAACCTGTAATTATTTGTTTTGTATGTAATTTGTTGTAAATATAAATTGCCTTTATTTAGTTAATGATATTAAACTTCTACAAATCTACATATTTTAAAGCCGTAATTATTTGTTTGTTTTGTATGGAATTTGCTGTAAATATAGATTGCTTTTCTTTTTCCAATGATATTTAATTTTACAAATGTAAATGTTAAAGAGAAGTAATTATTTGTTTGGTTTTTATGTAATTTGCTGTAAATATAGATTGCCTTTCTTTTGCCAATAATGTTTACTTTTTAGTAATGTAAATGTTTTAAAGCTGCAATTATTTGTTTGTTTTGTACATAATTTGCTGTAAACATAGATTGCCTTTCTTTTGGCAATGACAAGTACCTTTTACTAATGTAAATATTTTAAAGCCGAAATTATTTGTTTGTTTTTCATATAATTTGTTGTAAATATACATTGCGTTTCTTACTTTCTATTTCCAATGATTTATAAACTTTCAAAATGTACATAATTTAAATTTGTAGGCCTATTCATTGATTTATTTGGAATTTAATTCAATTTAAATATAGAATGTCTTTGTTTTACCTACTGAAAGCATTCTTAACACGTAATTTGTATTTTAAAAAGAATTTTACGATCATGTTCATAAACATTTAATAACATTTTCTGAATTACAGTGGGTTGTATTGTAGTTTAGTAGGAATGTGCAATTTGTTTTGGTAGTTTGTTTTGAGATAGACATTAAATTTGCGGTTGTGTAATAGTAATTTTGTTTTTTTTTTTTAGTTAATTGAAATTATAGAAATCATTCATTGTGCTTTCAAATTGATGATTTGAGTATTCTTCTAGATACCATGTTTTTACTTCAATAATAGTTTACAAAAATATGGTTTTTATATTAGCACAATTTGCTATTCTAGCAATCTGAGAATCAAGAGAGGTTGTTGAGTTTGCTTTATTTTAAACAATAATTTTTTACTAATATCATAATTTTTTTATTTTCATTAATAATTGGTTTTTACGTTAAAATAAAATTGTGTAATTTTGTAATATATACAATTTCAAGAAAAAAATATTGCAGCCTATCGCAATATTGGATCTTTGAAAAATTATAGAGCTTTGTTAAATGCAAAGGCGGAAGCAGTCGGAATTACTTTGTTTTGGGCTTAAATTATACCTGTCGGCCTATTTAGGCCTTATGGGGCAAAATCCAACAGACTATTGACACTACGATACTTGTCTACTGGGGTTGGGCCGGTTGAGGATGAAAGAGAATGTTTTTTGTGTGTGTTGGCGAGAGAGACAGATATATTGCCGCTCGGCAGCCTGCAAAAAGGCTGGTGGCGCTCGGAGTGAATTCTCGGTAAACTACCAACTAGTGTTCCCTTTTAGTGCATAAGGTTTCGCTTCTTATAATGTTAAGTATTCATTGACGGTAGTGAGTTGAAGAAAAGCATGTAATAAAAAGAATCATACAATGCATTGTGTTGAAAATACTCCCAATACGGGGGTTGGCGTGCAATGCACTGTGCGTCGGCCGTTTGACACAGTGTGCAGTGCCAAGCTCACATGTGCGTCCTTAGCAGTGAACTTGTCAAAAGGGTTTAAATTCGAATCCCCGGTCCTGACCTGATCCCCCCCCCCCGAAAAGTTTTCCTGGCTACGGCCTTGTTTAGAACCAATAAATAATAACTAGGGCTTCGCGTCCCAACCCCGCCTCGGCCTTCGGCCTCAAATGGCTGCTTCGCTTCGCTCGCAGTTGGAAAATTCGCTAAAGAATCTTGTTAATCTTTGGCTCGTTTGTACATAGGTGACCGAGCACAAATCAGCTGTTTTATTTGGCAGCTGACTCAAACTCATTAAACATTATCTCCATAAGATTAACATGGGAAATTTGAACGATTGTTTGGCGGAGCTCCTTCTTAGGTTAATAGCGGCTAAAGGGATGATTGGATCTTGAATCTGACGGAAAATCTCTTCTTTGAAATTCAATTTTCTACAACTTTTGTATTTAACATTTTTGCTATCTCTTACCGTTTTCTTACTAAATGCGCTCAAAGTGAGAAATTGAAAAAATCTAAAAAATCTTTCCCACCCAAAAGGTGCTTCCAAAATAAAAAAAAGTTCAATTCTGGCAATTTTCCCAAAAGTTTCTCGTCGAGAGCTTTAATTCAAGTATGAGGTCGAGGGGGGTACGATTACGGGAAGTGCCTAATAATTAATGTCAGTGAATCAGTGAAACCGGCTAGCTTTAAAAACGTTGGGCGGAGTTTCCCTTCTCGAATGAATAGTGGCTAAATGGATGATTGGATCTTAAATCTGATGAAAAATCGTTGGTCTAAAATTAAATTTTCTACAACTTTTGTATTTAACAATTTTTGCTATCTCTTACCGTTTTCTTACAAAACGCGCTCAAAGTGAAAAAAATGAAAAAATAAAAAAAATTGAAAAAAAATTTCCCGCCCAAAAGGTGCTTGCAAAATTACAAAATGTTAACTTCTGGCAATTTTCCCAAAAGTTTCTTGTCGAGAGCTTTAATTCAAGTATAAGGTTGAGGGGGGTCCGATTACGGGAAGTGCCTAATAATTAATGTCAATGAATCTGTGTTACTGTCTAGCTTTATATAAGTAGATGACTTTTTGAAGCAACTTTTGGCCTGAGCAGTAATACTTGTTATATAATACAATATTTACATTACAAGTGTTATAGCTCCTTCTATAAAACTCTGTAGAACTTCAAAGATAAATAAATGTATCAGATGCAATATAATTAGTTATTTAAACAATGGAAAACATTGGTGGCGTTTATTATTTGAAAAAGTTATAAATTTACAACAATAAACTAACAAGACCAATAATTATTTACGAAAATAAACTTTACATAAAACTGCAAATTAAAACAGTAAAAACTACAAAAGTAACTAAACAACTTGCAGATAATTAATAACTTTTTTCAATTAAAAATATGTCAGTTAATAAACGAACTATCGTAAATCGCACAAGTAACAATATTTGACTAAAAACTTTTCCTTTGATTTAAATTAAAGGCAGAAGTTTAAATATTGCTAACTAATTTTCCTAGATTGCATTTCATTTTGTCGACTTCCTGGACAAAGTTTCTTATTTTTATTAAGTCAAATCTGGGTACAAACGCTAGAAAATTTATATATTTATATATATATAAAAGCGAAAAACCACTCACTCACTCACTCATCACGATTTCTGAAAAACTACCGAACGGATTGAAATGAAATTTGGTATGCAGCTTCCTTTAGGGCTATAGGTGCTCACTAATGGCCCTAGGGGGGTTTGGGGGTGATCAAAGTTATTAAATCACGATTTCTTCAAAACTACCGAACGGATTGGAATGCAATTTGATATGTAGCTTCCTCTAGGGCCATAGGTGCTCACTAAGAAAGGGTTTGAAAAAATTCGAAATTTTAGGGGTGTTTGGGGGGTCAAATTTAATAAAAATTCCCATAAGAATACATAGTGTAATATATTTATTGGTTTATATTTTTTTGTTAAGATACATTTAACTTTGATTTGTCTAACCGTGCACTAGGTGATTTGATTTGATTTGCATAGGTGCTCACTAAGAAAGGGTTTGAAAAAATTCGAAATTTTAAGGGGGGGTTTGGGGGATCAAAGTTATTAAATCACGATTTTTCAAAACTACCGAACGGATTGGAATGCAATTTGGTATGTAGCTTCCTCTAGGGCCATAAGTGTTCACTAAAAAAGGGTTTTAAAAAATTGGTAATTTTAGGGGGGCGTGGGGGGTAAAAATTACTAAATCACGATTTCTCTAAAATTACCGAACGGATTGGAATGACATTTGGTATGTAGCTTCCTCTAGGGCCATTGGCGCTCGCTAAGAAAGGGTTTGAAAAAATTCGAAATTTTAGGGGAGTTTGGGGGGATCAAAGTTATTAAATCACGATTTCTTCAAAACTGCCGAACGGATTGGAATGAAATTTGGTATGTAGCTTCCTCTAGGGCCATAGGTGCTCACTAAGAAAGGGTTTGAAAAAATTCGAAATTTTAGTAGGGGTTTGGGGGGATCAAAGTTACTAAAATCATAATTTCAGATCTTTTATTATGACGGCATTAGTGCTTTTATTATTTAATATATATATATATATATAAGCTAAATACCACTCACTGACTGAACACTTAAAAAAAATACAATTACGTTAAAAAGACTGAAAATACCAACCACCACGGGCAACGCCGTACGGTTCAGCTAGTATTGCATAGCAGTACTGTAAAATCGGAAAACACTTCTGTACCACTTCAACTCTACGCCCCATGTCTGGATTGCTAGCGCACTCTCAATGGTGTCGAATTGCTTATACTGGATCCTGAACATAAAGGGGAAGAAGTGAGCTATTCAATATCCCACAGTACGGGCAAGCGTTCCTATGCGGGACTGAAACTGAATCGCTTTTGAGTTAGAAGGGACAAAAATGCAGAGAAAACCGTTAGAAATTCCACAATTGAACATCATTTCACAAAATATTAATGGCTATCTGTCATACCTAGATGTGTTTTTATTTTATAAGTATAAAAGCGTATACTTTGGATCAAGTTCGTGTGTGTATTAATTAGTATTTTTATTCCAGAGCCTCCGCTTTTGGTTGCTACAATTAGGAGCTTTTACCAATACAATACTTACCAATACCAATACAATACTTGAAGGTATTATTTTTTAACCTAACACAGTTCAAATTTTGCAGAGTTTTTGAAGAGTAAACCTCGTCTAAAAATTGCGCGGGCTGTGAGTCTAATTTTACCGTCACGCGTCACCCTCTACTATAAATATATATATAGTACACATGTGTATAAATAGCAGAGTATATTATAATTTACTTGGTAATACCTCTGAAATGGACATTCTGCTTTCTCATTTCGTAAGTCGTGTTAAAATTGTTAACTTGGTAATACCTATGAAATTGACATTCTGCTTCCTCATTTCGCAACGCGTTAAAATAGTTTATGTGGTAATACCTCTGAAATGGACATTGTGCTTCCTCATTTCGCAAGCTGTGTTAAAATAGTTTACGTGGTAATACCTCTGGAATGGACATTGTGCTTCCTCATTTCGTAAGTTGTGTTAAAATAGTTAACTTGGTAATGCCTCTGAAATGGACATTGTGCTTCCTCATTTTGTAAGCTGTGTTAAAATAGTTTACTTGGTAATATTTCTGAAATGTACATTGTGCTTCCTCATTTTGTAAGCTGTATTAAAATAGTTTACTTGGTAATACCTCTGAAATGGACATTGTGCTTTCTCATTTCGTAAGTTGTGTTAAAATAGTTTACTTGGTAATACCTCTGAAATGGGAATTGTGCTTCCTCATTTTGTAAGCTGTGTTAAAATATTTTACTTGGTAATACCTCTGAAATGGACATTGTGCTCCCTCATTTTGTAAGTTGTGTTAAAATAGTTTACTTGGTAATACCTCTGAAATGGACATTGTGCTTCCTCATTTTGTAAGCTGTGTTAAAATTGTTTACTTGGTAATACCTCTGAAATGGACATTGTGCTTCCTCATTTTGTAAGTTGTGTTAAAATAGTTTACTTGGTAATACCTCTGAAATGGACATTGTGCTTCTTCGTTCCATAAATTGTGTTTTTATTCAATATTTTCTATACTTTTGAAGTGTAAATCAGAATATCGCCATAGCAGTGTACACTTCTAAGTGTGGTCTTTAAGGCACACCTGGATTTTTTTATACTATAAGAGCAAAACTACAAGTATATAATAGATTTATTTTAATTTTATAAAATATTGCGGCTGTTAAACATAAATGATAATGAATGTCTCCAATGCCTTTAATTTTACATAACATATTTAAGAGACAAAAAAGTTATCTTTTTAATTACCAAATTACCTGCTCCCTTCCCTTCCACTTTCAACTAATAGCTGCCCTTTTCAGTGCGCATTCGAAGACAATTTATTTAACTATTATTAAATACAATTAATAAGTAAATTACCAGCGAACCAAACGTAAAATTGATATTGTTAAATAAATATTTAATTTAAAAAAAAGGAAGCTGTGAGAACGCAGTAGGCCTAAGTAATTAAACTTTATATTATTATTAAGTAGAAAGAAAGCTCATTTTTAGTATAAAGAAAGTTTAATTATATCAAATTCTAACTAAAACTGTGTCACTTTTTGTGACCGCTTTGCTCCATCTGACTGTATGTTTGTGGCAATCAAATAAAACAACTGAAGCTTAATAACCTATGTCAACTACAGAAACACAATATTTTATACAGAGTGTCCCCGAATTCTTTGGTTCCCTTTTGTGGATTTGTTCCTGGGATCGAGGCAAACATATTTCACAACATAAACTTGGGTGCTTACTTTTTCGTCTGTCTTACTTTTTTATGTTTTTTTTTTACAAAATAATTGATATCTAGATAACGGTTTGACCGATTGAGTTCAAACTTAACATGACGTTATACCTAACAATGATCTATTTTACTTAAAATGAGCTATTATTACCAATTATGCGTTTCAAAAAGGCGACTATTTGAACATTTCAAACCTTAATTACACCAAAACTGTACATTTAAAAAAAAAATTGTCAGGGTACCTTTTTTGTAGCACTTTTAATTCCCTATCGGATGGTATAACTATCAAAACAATCGGATGAAACATAATAGTTAAGTTAAAGGTAATAACAGCACACGTAGGCCTTATAAAACGCGGCCTTTGTCAGTCTTTCGATGTTGATTGCATGGATTTTATAAAATATTTCGGCAACTGAAACAAAAAAAAATTAGGCTACATCCATAAAAATAACATAACATAGTTTAGTTTAAGTTGTAAACCTCAAAACCACAACATTTATAAGAGGCTGAAGGAATGGGGTACAATGTAACATGTTTCACTGTACCCCAGTCAACTGTGTTTCATTGTACCCCGAAGTGAAGTTAAGAATTAAATTTTATCTTGGTTATAAACTAATTAACATAATTACTTAATCATTTGAGGATTGTTTGTTTATAACATAGTAATTAATATGGTAGCATTAAATTTTAAAAATATCTAAAATACATAAGAGAATAAAAACTTAATACGTTAAAAAATACTTACTTTGCCATTACAGAAATCAATTAATGTCAACTGCTCCCTTGCTACTTGAATTGTTTCCAAATTACACCTGGTTATTACAGATGTTGAATACAATATCATACAACAATATCAGCTCATTTGAAGAAATACATATGACTATAAACTTAATGTTTCATTGTTCCCCTTGTTTCATTGTACCCCGTCTACACATACAATATTATTATTGGTGGCCGGACTGGTTGCGCCGCCAGGCGGTCTAGTGTAATAAGCTCGGTAAGATAACAATGCCCCGCTAGGAATCTCGGCCACCACTGGTTGTGGCGGGGCTCGGCAACCGGTCAGCAGCCAAAATCTGTTGGCGCCACCGGCTGCCCTAATGCAATAGGCTCCATAAAGCCTCGTCCACACTTGCAGACTGCGTATGCAAACAATCGGCCGACTGTCTGCCGAATCACAGTTTGTGATTCGAGTCTCTGTCTTGTTTTGCGTCCACATTAGAAAGCCAGTGTTTGACGACATGGTGAGTGAAGAGGACGTGGTTTTTGCTCGTGTGTGCTTTATCATTCTAAATCATGAGGCTGATTTACAAAACAACATAAACATAAACATTATAACTGGTGGCTGGTGGTGGATAAACATTATAACTATTTATTTAAATGGTATGTTATTAAAAAAAAACTACGGTGTAAAAATACATATTACTAACTCTCACAATTTTATTAATATAATAAGAATAACAAAATTGTTATGTTATGTTCTTTACAAAAGTATATAATGTACCAAATATCAGTTTACAGTATAAGTATTTTGATAGTCGACCGACAGTCTGCGTGTTTCCCGTTAGATTGGGAAACAGAAAACATTGTCTTTTGTCTCATAAATGTACTATAGCCACCGGACCACATGTTTATATAATATAAGAAATTTGTACTTACAGTACACCGTCTCGTGGTCCAAATATCACCTTATGAAGGCTACCGCGGTTTCAAAAACACTAAGTTTTCATCTTCAGGCCGTACAAAAATATTCAGAAGCCGTCTTTTGTCTCCAGAAGCACTCAAGTCGGCAGATTAGCTGAAGACGTCTCCGGAGACAAGAGAAAACACCAGAGAGACAGTCGGCCGACAACATTTCCGCAGACAAGTCTGCAAGTGTGGACGGGGCTTAAGAATCAATGCCCCGTGACGCACAGCGACACCGGTGTCTTGGCTGGTGGCTAGAGATGGGAATCACCGTTACATTGTGGTAATAGTCTGCAACGTTCCACGGCGTCTTGGTAATAGGTTGAAATAACGTATTAAATTTGTAACGTATTAATAGGTGGTGGGAAATTGCCGAGGTGTTATTTGATATAACGTTGCAGACGAAATAATTACTGAACTATTAATTTGGTAATATGATGTTGCGTTGCGGGCATGTTATTGTAGACAGTTTTAGCAAGGTGTATTATTTATTAATTTAGTATTTCGTTGCAGACGAGATTACTTAATGAAATGATACCGATATTCTCAAGTAATATTGTCTGCAGCGTTACTTGAATATTCCAAGAAACGCCTTTATTAACAAAATGCATTACATTTTTCAGAACAAACATTTTCGGAATGATTAGATACATGTAAATAAATAAATATATAATATAAAAGTACCTAATAATAAGATTTAAAGTTAGAGTAATTATTGATAACTCAAAATTTAAAAACGTCAAATTTTAAATACTCAGCTTCAAAATTTAAGTAAACATTAAAAATATGTTATTCATTTAATGTAAGGGTTCCAAGCGACATTACTTTATGTTAAAAAGTTACCAAGATTCTCAAGTAATTTCTTCAGCTGCTTTAAGTTAAATGTTTCAAAGAAAATCTTTACTAACAAAATGCAATTAAAATGGTCAAAATAATTAAATTTAAATAAATATATAATATACAAATTATGAGAAATCAAATGTAAACTTAGAGTAATTTTATTGATGACAAAAATTTGAAAAACATAATTTTACGTTAAAGTTTTAGACTAAATTAAATTGCACAGTGTCAATAATAATTGTTTAAATTCAACTATTCCCTAGGCCTAGGGAAAGATAGTTCTATAAAGCAGTTTTATTTTTTTAATATTTTATGTCAGCAGTAATTATTATGTCAATTGTATTTCTGCATATAAACTACTATGTGTAATGGATTCTTTTATTAAATGAATACAGACATCGGGAAGGGCAAGAAATATTTCCTGGAATCTCACACCAAACATCCTGTTTATTCGGGTTTAATAATGTGTAGCCTGTGTGTAAGTTGATGCATCTGTTAATATTGTAACGTATTAACGCAAGCGAAGATAGTAATCTGCTGGCCGTTTTCTCAAAGGGTATTATTTTTGTCAAGGTATTATTTTTGTCAAGGTGTTATTTTTGTCAAGGTATTATTTTGTAATGTAACGTTGAAGATATGATTACTTGATGCAAGACTGGAATTAACACCTCTCTGGAACGTTCGTCAGTTTCCTTCCCTGCGTTATCGCTTGGCGTTACAAAAATAATAGGGTGTCCTACGTAACGTATTAACGTGGTAATAGTCTGCAACGCATTAATAGTATTATTTTTCCTGTTACGTTAAATAACGCCCACCTCTACTGGTGGCGACACCGGTGTCTTGGCTGGTGCGCCACCTGGTGGCCTAGTGTAATAGGGGGCTTAGTCATAGCCATAGCATAGTCCCTTCCCTTTCAATCTCTCATGCTCCCTTTCCTTTCACATGTTATTGGCCTCGAGCGACCACTAACTGCTGACTTCTTGTTTGACACTTGCAAGCTCCCGGCAAAGAAAAATTATAACGCTCTGAAGTCGTATTTAGCAATATTGTTTTCAAATAGTTTTTGTGTTTATTTATTACCATTTACATCTATTTCTAAATGTTTTTTTGAATAAATTAAACTAAAAGTTTAACTTAGACCATTCTAAATCGTATTTTACCCAGATATAAGTTATTTCAAAGTTAAAACAACTTCATTGAGCTGGTTTTAAGATTCTTATGGACCCAAGAGGACAAACATCGCTTTTATTAGAGTGTACACTATGCCTTTACAAACAAGTAAAAGTGACATAGAAATAAACCTTTTTCAAACAATTTCAAGCGAGGTATCAAAATAAAGCGTACTTGTGTCCAAACCTGAATTTTAACATTCAACATAACAATTTCATCTTCGGAATGGCTAAATGTGGGCAGGGGAGGTTTATAATCGAAATTTTGAAAAATCAAAAGATTTTATGGGAGGTGTCAAATTGACGCTTTATTCTTTCCAAACAAAACCTTTCGTGTTTTTAAAACTATCATCCTAGAAATGGCAAAATGAGGTTAATTGTCAAAGTTTTGGAAAAATCAAACAGTTGAAATTTAAGATGTTGGCTGCGTCTGCCGAGACTTAAAATAAAAATCAGGCACGAGAATCTCTATCTCTCAACGTTAAGTGATACCGTGGGAACTAGAAGGTGTTACTATAATACAGCATCCTGTTGATATGCTATTTTACATCTGGGGTGGAATTATTTGATTTTATCTTTGTTTAGGACGTTCGTTTAGAACGTAACCAAGACGAGTAAAGATTACAAGACTACTTTTGGTTATCGACATTTTGAAAATTAATTTCACTTACCGACTTCATTGTTCGTTTCTAATTTGTAATACCGACAGTTTTGGCTATTGCCTTTGTCATAATACAAACACTAGTTTGACTTTATAGGATCACACATTTGGCCGTATTTCTCAGATAATTATCTCAGAATTAGTTAAAGGTATCACAGTGATATTTGAGATAGCTATAACGCTTTGATGAACCACCGGAATTCCAACTGTAATAACTTAAAAACACATTTTATTATCAGTTGAATAAAGTAAAAACCCGAACCGCAAAAACACAATTAGTAACTCAAAGAAGTTGATAAGCAAGTTATTTTTCAGAATTCTTACCTCTCTTCATTCCTAAAGCCGAGTAGACTGCCGACCCCTAGTCGGATCTGTTCGTATGGACCGTGAATAGCTTAATGCTTAACAATTTATAAGAGCAACTTGTTAATGTGACATTTCTTGTGAAACTCGGAAAATCAGTCACAGAAACTCAATCTTTGTTAAAACAAATAATTGGTGATGAATGTTTATCACGCGTTCAGGTTTTTGAGTGTCTTAAACGGTCCAAAGAGGGACTAGAGGAGATTGAATACGACCCACGACCAATACGACCTTCCACATCAACTACAAACCATAACAATGAAACAAATCGAAAAGACCATCGGTTCTTCGCGCAATTGAAATCTTTCGCCAGCTCTCTCTAACGAAGCATTTCCAGACCTATTAATATATGAACATGTTTATTATTTTTTGCTAGTGGAATCAGCTCAGAAAGTGCTAGAAACATTATGCAAGTAACTTATTAGTTTAGCTCATTATATCTTTAAAATATGTTGTTTCTAGAGTAATTCTGTGTATTGTTGACAACTACCAAGAAATACCTTTCCCCCTTTTTTTGTCAATATCTCTGTTATCCTTTGAGCTACAGACAAAATAAAAATACGTTGTGTTTGCCATTAAAAAGTAAACTTTTTTGTCTCTTGTAATGTTTTTGTAAGGTTAGCGGTTTTTGAGATATTTGACATTAAAAATTATAAAAGTCCGCCATTTTGAAAATATTTAAAATAATGTTCTAATTTTTCGTACAGTGATAAAAGGTTACGCAACAAATAGGTATACTAAGTATGATCTCAATATCTTTTTTACTTCCAAAAATATTAAGTATTTTGTAAAAAACACATACAGACAGACGAAAAAATAAGCACCGTAGACCCATGTTTATATTGTGAAATATGTTTGTCTGAATCCCAGGAACATATCCACAAAAGGAGTCCAGAGAGTTCGGGGACAATTGTATATATAGATAGTCCAGTTATTTAATAGTTTTACTTTATGTCTATATTTTAATACTGCATTTAATTAAAAAAAAAACCTGTCTGTCCACTTTATGGTGATTTTAGGCAAGAATTTGAAAATAGGTTATTTTATTGCATGAACAACAATGGCTACCAATTTGAACATTTGATTTGAAGTTTACAAAGGATTTACAACAGTATTCAGCGGGTAATTTTGTTGTTATTAGCAGTAAGTAGTAGTAATTGTTGTGTAAGAAATAAAATTATTGGCTGCTGATACCAAACGGCTTGGCAGATTTAAATTTTTTTCCCACCAAAATACAATATTTAATGAGCTTGAATTTGAGGTGTCACAAGGTATACGTTGCCATTTCAAAATTTTGACTTTGGTTAAGGGGGAGGCATGGTGGTGAGCGCCCCTATTTTGAAAATATATATTTTTATTCCCCCAATTAGTACTACACACTCCCGTTTACAGAATTTTGATACTTGGGCTATAATAAGTCTTTTAATACGAGTTTGAAGTTTTCAAATGAACACTCTATATATACTACAGCTGACGTTATAAATACGCGCATCGTGAAACAAAAAACTCGACTCTACTACTGCGACCACGTCACAAGTGTAAAACGTAAACCCCTTAGCATCATTAGAGACACATTGAATGTCAAATAACTAAAATAAAGTTATTAGAAAGAGTCAAAAGTCAACGTACTAATCTTGACGACGACGCTCCTCAAATTTCCCAAGGGAAATATCAACAACGAAAATGGGGAGAAGATACTTAATAGGGTTCGCTGCGATAGTAGGTCGGGGACGGTTTATTTTGTGACTTTGTAAGACAGTAATTATTATACGAATTTTAATGCATGCCGTTATTATATGAATTCCTTTACGTACAATAATTTTGCTAATGAAATCAGATTGAAACCTACAAAATAAGGCTGCACATAAAGTAGAATCTGCATTAAAACTACCGTACTGAATTGCGAGCTATGTTTCAGTAAAAAAGAAAAGATTGAAATGTTGTTATTTAAACGCCTTTAGTAATTTACTAAACTTTGCTCAACGCTGAGATCTATATATATTAAAAGAATTTGGTCAAAACCTATTTCCAATCGCCCAGCCTCTCCTAATGGACCGATTTTGATGATTTTTGTTTTAAAATGTGTCTTATTACCTGTAGATATGTCATCAAGCATTTACCGAAGTCCTAGGACATTAGGGCTACGCCCCAGTGGCCCTCAAAGTTTCAATGTTAATCTTATGGAAGGTCAATCTTAAGGAAGAAGAAGAAATATTTCTTTTGATTTAATCAAACACACAAAAACAACTGTTCGTATGAAATGCTTAAAACAGCTGATTTTGATCAACAACTGATTTGGATCAAATCAGTTTCAAATGTAGTATTACCTTTTTGAGGTTACATTGACAAACTAAAAACAAACACAAACAAAAATCAACGAAAAATGCTAACTATATTTTAATTCAATTCAAACATTGGTTGTTACAAACCTATTATATATAAAACAGCTAATTTGGATCAAAAACTGAACATAATCATTCACAGATATGTCAAGTCTTATATATTATCATCCGTTCAGCCGCTATTCACCCGAGAAGGAGCCCCGGTATACAATCCTTCAAATTTCTCATGTTAATCTTATGGAGATAATGTTTAATGAGTTTGAGTCAGCTGCCAAATAAAACAGCTAATTTATGCTCGGTCACCTATGTACAAACGAGCAAAAGATTAACGAGAACCTTTATCGAATTTTCTACCTGCGAGCGAAGCGAAGCAGCCATCTGAGGCCGAAGGCCGAGCCGGGGTTGGGACGCGGAGCGTCCAGGGGCGGAGCCCCTAGTACTGTATTTACTTGTAGAATAGAGAGTCTCACGATGTAAATACTAAATTTGATGTAAATCGGACAATTTTGACCAACTTGTACCGCCAAACTAGTTTTTATTTTTAAAACTAACTTTGAATGAACAGTGGAACTAAAATACAATTCATATTAAAACGTGAGCATATGGAGGGACAAAAAATACTCTGTGTATGATTGTAATAATTTTTGATTGCTTCATAACCATACATTAAATAAATTTCAAACCTAAATAACTTAAAAACCGTACATTTTAACGAAAAAAATGTCGATACCTTTTTTGTAGTCCTTTTGATTCTTTATCGGATGGTGTAACTGTAAAAACAATCGGATGAAGGATAATAGTTAAGTTATGTGTAATAATTGGTTTGTTCAACAGCCGCTATTTTGAAACGCATGATTGGATTTAATAGCTTTTTCTTAGGTATATCATTGATAGGTTAAAATTCATGCCAAGTTTGAACTTATTCAGTCAAACCGTTCTCTAGATTTAAATTATTTTGTACAAAAAACAAAATGGCGGATATCTGGAAAACAAAGCTTTTTCGGGCCTATGTTTATATAAACTTTTTTTATTTTTTTTTTATTTTGGCCCATAGGACCATTCCGTATTTTTTGTCCCTCGATATGCTCACGTTTTTATATGAATTGTATTTTAGTTCCACTGTTCAGTCAAAGTTAGTTTTAAAAAGAAAAACGAGTTTGGCGATACAAGTTGGTCAAAACTGGCCGATGTACATCAAATTTGGTAAAAAAATAATCGAAATTTAAATACAAAACGTAATATGATAATGGTTTTTAATAATTTTTGACAATAATCTAACTGACTTTTTGGTATTAGGCACCTAGTACTTGTTTTCATTGAGTGCAGCCAAGCGTCACTAATTAGGGTCGGGTGTGCGGAAGACCCTAACCTTTTCTTGGTTCAGAGTTAGGCTGTCCGCAACTATAAAGAACCTACTATCTACAAAATCTAAACGCTACCAAATCAGAACGTAAGATTAGATAGCTCATTGCACAGCTACAGCTAGGTGCAAGTTTAGTCTAACGTCACGTACAAATCACACAACGCTAAATTTGCGAGTCCACGCGCCTAATTTTTTACCTAAAAAAATATTGCTCAGTATAGGGGCGGCAATTACTACAAGCCCCTAAGCGGCATTAGTGTAAATCCGCCTCTGGCGGGAATATAATTATGTATTGACTAGCTGGCCCGACCCGCCTTTGCACGGATAGACAAATCAAAGTTAAATGTATATTAACAAAAAATATATTATATCAATAAATATATTACACTATGTATTTCTTATGGGGATTTTTAGTAACTTTGACACCTCCCTCAAACCTCCCCTAAAATTTCGATTTAAAAAAAAAAAAACTGTCTTAGCGAGCATCTAGGGCCCTAGAGGAAGCTACATACCAAATTTCATTCCAAT
>JAGFPH010007603.1:30118-48703 GCA_018207615.1 Philaenus spumarius | reverse complement strand
TCGTTTACACGTTGCAATCTGATTGTACAGTTTGGTTGTACAATCGAATTTCAACGTATGAAGCTGGCTTTAGAGCTTTTGTTAATTTACACATATAGGAATACCGATGATGAATCCGCGAGCTGTTCGCAAACCCCCCGAATGAACGTTCTATCGCTATCAGAGTAATCCATTTCTTCAGTTTTTTTTTACTGTGAAAAACTGAATTAAAACTCAAATAGGCCTATCAATCTTAACAAGCATTCAGGTTATGACAGAGTTGTAACACTTTACACTGGTTTGAACAGCTGCTTGGACACTGTTGAATTGTAGCGTGCGCAAAATAATGAAGTGCGGGAATCAGCTGTTTTGCAAACAGTTTGCAGTTAATAATTAAGGAAGTTTTAGTAGTGGTGTTGGGGAAAATAGTTTTATTTGACCCTTGGAATGTGAAAATAGAAATCTGTTTTATCGTGTTTTCTATCCAAGCGAACATTTGAGCTTCACAAGTCTCACAGTATCAGAAACTCTTGCCAAACAATCTATCCCGTGTTTCACTATGACTAGTCATGGGCCTACGATAGCCGTAACGTGGGCTCTTATAGGACTACGGTTTTTTGCACCGAGTTGCGACAGATAACCGCACAAAATTCTTTTCCATGATTTAATACGCACAGACTTCTGACGATAGTATAATGTGCGATAAAACATATTGCGTTATAGTGATTAGAGAAATCATATTATCCAGGAATTTTGCGACCGAGAAGGCGATGCAAATCGTGCAATCGAAAACAAGACGATGTCGTCAAAAGTCGCAACTAGGTGCAGAAAACGTTAAGAGATAATGCTATTATTTTATGCCATGTTATTTGTATAAACTGCCTTTTGGGGTTTTCAGAGAATTTTCTAGTTGAAAATTTTCACGATGCCTTCATCTGTTCAAGTCGTCACATCACAACGAAAGGCGTGGACATCATAATTTGCCTCGTTAAAATTTCAAAGCTTTCTTCGATAATTATTTATGGCTGTAACAACATTACAAAATAAACGGTATCAGGAAACTGACACATACTTTCTCCCTCATTATAGGAAGTTAATTTTTCATTTTTAAGAGGAATTTTTCCATAAAAACCCATAAAATAACGGAAAACCCAACTTTTTTTAAAAACGGCTCGAACGATTTTGATTAAAATTGTATAGTTCATAGTACTTTAGGTCCCTAATAAAGTATAAAATTTTAATCAAAATCGTTAGACTCCTTTTTGAGAAAAGTTGATTTTTCCGTTATTTTAAGGTTTTTTATGGGAAAATTACCCTGAAAAATAAACAATTCACAAAAATGAAATGAAAAAAAAAACGCCTGGAGATACCGTGAATTAGTACCTCCATACCAACTTTCATCAAAATTGGACGACTGGCTTAGGCTCTAGGTCTGATAACATCCACTCAGACATCGCTCCGAAAACCACTTTTTTTAGGTTCAGGGGGACCCAAAACGGATATTTTCACCAAAAACTCAAACTCGAAAATTTGGACAAATACAATACTTTCTCCATATACTATGGTATAGGGGGAGAAAGTAAAAATGCTTTGTGTATTGAAGATAATCCCAATATACGGAATGGCGTGCGAACCATTTTGCAGCTATTCACCACCGTCGTGAATAGACCTATTTCCCAAATTTTCGGTTGAAACCCTAAAACATAGGCCTATAAACTTAATTTTTATTATAAATTTGTCAGATTTGATGTTCTACTATTTGCATATGCGGACTTTTCAGTTGAAAGAACTGTATTACCGCAGCCTAAGCACTGACGGTATTGCCGATCTTGTAGGCCACTGTGTTATTATCTTTAAAATGAATACGTTTTGTAAAAACCTAGAATGATTAGCTTAACAAAATCCCCAGAACAAATCTATTACGTACTTGTAAACATGTTACATACAAACAACTGACAGGAGAGACAATAAGAAGAGCCTGACTGTTCATGACAAGCAAGTGTCTTCTAAACATTTCCACGACAGGTGCACACTTTACATAGCCCGTTACAATTTGTTTTACTTTCTCATTTACACGAATATAATATTGGCTATGACCCACGTAGTACCTGTTGCCCAGGGCAAATGAAATCCACTTCGTTTCGTGGAACTTTCTAGAAATACGCCACGAAATTGATTAAAAACCGTTACCCGGGTTTTTTGGGTCGCTGAACACGAATATAAGATTGGCTATGACCCACGTAGCACCTTTTGCCCAGGGCAAATGAAATCCACTTCGTCTCGTGGAAGTTTCTAGAAATACGTCACGAAATTGATAAAAACTCGTTACCCGGGGTTTTTTTGGTCGCTGAACACGAATATAATATCGGCTATGACCCACGTAGCACCTGTTGCCCAGGGCAAATGATATCCACTTCGTCTCCTGGAATTTTCTAGAAATACGCCACGAAATTGATAAAAACTCGTTACGTGGGATTTGTTTTTCACTGAACACGAATATAATATCGACTATGACCCACGTAGCACCTGAGTCCATTGCAAATGATATCCCCTTCGTCTACTGGAATTTTCTAGAAATACGCCACGAAATTGATAAAAACTCGTTACGTGGAATTTGTTTTTCACTGAACACGAATATAATATCGACTATGACCCACGTAGCACCTGAGTCCATTGCAAATGACATCCCCTTCGTCTACTGGAATTTTCTATAAATACGCCACAAAATTGATAAAAACTCGTTACCCGGGGTTTTTTTTGGGTCGCTGAACACGAATATAATATCGGCTATGACCCACGTTGCAACTGTTGCCCAGGGCAAATGAAATCCACTTCGTCTCCTGGAATTTTCTAGAAATACGCCACGAAATTGATAAAAACTCGTTACCCGGGGTTTTTTTTGGTCGCTGAACACGAATATAACTTCGGCTATGACCCACGTAGCATCTTTTGCCCAGGGCAGATGATATCCACTTCATCTCCTGGTTTTTTGGTCGTTGAAAATTTTAAGTCAACAATTAAAGTTCTTGTTATATTCTTAAACTAGTGTAACAGATGAGAAGTATTAACCAAATGAGTGTTATTATTAACCAAATTACTAGGCGGATTTAAACGTTGGTGTAACGCATTCATAATTAATAAGGTATTTATGCGAGAGCGATCAGTTTCTCCCGACAATAATAATTATATTGTACAACACTTTGACCGTTTTCAATTGATAGCAGTTACGCTTGCTGCCCTACAGAATGCCGGAGTGTGAGGGGACTCTTGGAGGGTTTCCGCAAATAACGATTCATTGATTACGTCCCGGTCCTTCATTAATTGAAACCAGTGCTTTCATAATCTATTGTTTGCGGGAATATCTTGATTGAGTTGATAAAGTAGTAGCAAGTAAAGTGGGTTCCAGCTGATTTGTATAGATGTAATAACCTCACAGCTAATACGTTTATTCACTCGAACGCGTTTCAACGACAAGGTCGACATCTTTAGTAATACACGAGCTACAATAACACAAAATATAGCTAGCCTATTAACGTTTCACACACTTGGTGTTAATACTAGTAGTTCTGTGAACAGTAGACATCGCTCGTTGAAATAACAAATGCGGTTTGTTAAAAATAGTGTGCCAGTAATGCAAGTAGAAGGTTTAGCCAGTGAAAATTATTATTCGTGTTCGACTCTAAATACTGTACGGTGCAACAAAGAAACAAAATGAATAAGATAATGCAATTGGTAAAGGACTACAACTGAGTAAATGCGACGCAACGCCAATCGGGCTCCTTATCTCGGCACCCCCTCCACAACTCACTCACAGTCACAGCGGCCACACTGACGTAGCGCAGGAAAGAGCAAGACAGCAGGTAGCGCTATTTCTCTCCATCTCCATAAAAGTATAAGGTTTTATGGAAATATCTAAAGAATAAACTTATAAAAACATGGTTAAAATAAAAAACCTTAACGATCTTTAACAAATTTGATGTTTGCGGCCATTTTGATCCAACTCAGCTGTTTTATTTATACAGTAATACGTAAGAAAGATGTTTGAATTAAATTACATTACAGTAAGCATTTTTCGTAGATTTTTGTCTGTGTTTGCTTTTAGTTTGTTAATCAAACCTTTTTTTAAAAAAGGGGTTGGTTGTGAAGAATAATAAACTGATTCTATATTTGCAAAGTTGTTTGCTATGAATGCTATGGTAATGAATTTAAACAAACTTGTGTAGTTAAGCATTTTATAAAAACAGCTGTTTTGTCTGTATTTTCACAATTTTTTCACTTTAAAATATAAATTCAGATAAATCCTTTCTTAGCGTGGGTGTATGATTACATAAATGTCCGTATTTATATTTAAATTTATACAAATAAATGTTCGCATACCCCATAAATATACCTTTAAATTTTCGTATTTGTATCTGAATTAGTTGTTGCTCTATGGTGGTTCTGCGTCAGTCAGTCAGGACATTTGGTGTCGTTAGATAGTTTATTAAACTCTATAAAAATCCTAAGTCAATACAGTTCGTTTATTAAATCTTCAAGTTTAAAGGAAGCATTCGCCGACAATTTCCTTTAAAATTTGTTTGATTTTGACGCTTTGACGAAACCCTATGACAATGGATTATAAAGTTTTATTTTGCCGATTAGACATTTTTGTAAACAGAACATAAGAGAGTGGCGATTAAAATCATTATGTTATTAATACGTGAACATCGAAATTTGTAGTACCTTTTTTTAGCATTTATCATAAAAGGGGAGGAATAAAGCTTATATCATTCGAAAGATACTGCGCCATAGATGTGCAGAAAACAAAAATTGTGTTTATATATTGCCATTAAGACAATTAAAACGAAATAAAGTAGACCTAACCTAAAATTGTGTTGCTAAGCAGGCTATCCGAATCAGCTGATTTATCTGTTATTTTAAGCATTTGGTTGCTATGGCAATGAACATAAACATGTATTTGTGTAGGCCAAGGGTTTATATTTTGCTACATATATGGGTTTTCCATCAAACAATTAAATGAAATCATTTTGATCACAATCGTGGCTGTATGAGCTATAACCTCTCTTCGAAATAAGTAAGCACAATGTCCATTTTTAACACAACCTACGAAATGAGGTTGTACAATGTTCATTTCAGAGGTATTACCAATTAAACTATACATTGTGTTAACGTTAACGGGTTAAGGCTATGGCGTAGGACAATCTGTTACACTTATATACCCAACTCAAATATACTAAACTGGCATTGCGTTCGTGACCTAACCGGCCAAGGCGCTAGTCTATGGTGATGGACTCTGCTGGTTCGAATCTCGGCAAGACCAAAACTTTTTCAAACAGATGGAATAGAGCGTTTCACTTTAGGAGCATTTCACATTAAGAGCGTTTCACTTTAGGAGCACTTCACATTAGGAGCGTTTCACATTAGGAACGTTTCACAAAATGCATGGTGAAATGCGTGACGGTAAAATATGATTCACCCCCAGCAACAAGAAATCTATATACTCTGCTATACAAACATGTATACAGGTTTTTTGGTCGTGGTGCGCCTAAAAAAAACTAAATCAAAATCGGTTCTTCTGTTTGGGAGCTACGATGCTACAGACAGATACACACGTAAACTTACAACGCCCCTCTGTATGCGTCGGCGGTTAAATAGGACAAATGTTATAATTTCAACATGCCATTTACGAAAGGTTTTCGATTAAAATTAAATTACTGAGGAAGTTCTAAACTAAGTGTAGCATAAGGGAAGGATTTTCCTTGATATAATATTAGTTCATACTACATCACTTCATTACCCTTACTACCCCTTTAAAACAAGTAATTTAACTGTTTTCAGAATAAATAAACGTTTTATATTCAATCAAGATTTGTTTAATGCAGTATAAATTACTGCCCAATTTGTCGGATAATGTGATGCACGTATTTAGGCAAAGTATGGCAAACAAACAACACTTAACACCTCCATACGTCAAACATTAATCTATATATAAATTTACACGAGTTTAGTGTATATGGATGTCACGCTATACTCCCCTGCCTGCAATGTTTTACAAGGGTGAATTAGTGTAGGGTCCACTTTACATGTTATTCTGAATGGTTTAAACTATGGACTAATGGGTTGGTTATTGGAAGGGATTACGGTTTTGTGATTGTTGAGATAATCAGTAAATTAGTTGGTCAGTTTTAGGGTTAAATGGATTGTGACGTTGGTTAAGTAATGCGGACTTTTAGTTTAATTTGGTTACGCAAAATAATAAACGATACCAGGAACTGGCACATGCTCTCTCACAAACTTATTTAAATTATTAAACAGATTCATTGTGACTTCATAATTAATTATAGGTGGGGTAGGAGAGGTGATATTAAAGGAAATTAACAGAACTAATAAATATTATTATTATTAGCTAGAGAGAAAATTATTCGATCGATTTCGAAAAAATTTGCACAAAACACGTCTATTAGGCCTGTATGCACGAAAAAAGGTTTTAAAAAATTTCTAAAAACAACCCCCTTTTTAGCCAAACAACCCCCAAAATCAGTTATTATTATTATTATTAGCTAAACAAGAATTTTTAGAAAGATACGGTTTTCTGCATATTGTAGGGTACATTAAGGGCTACAAATAAGCCAAATTTAATTAAAATCGTTAGAGCCGTTTTTTATAAAAAAATAATAACTGATTTTTTGGGGGTTTTTTGGCCAAAAAGGGGGTTGTTTTTCAAAAATTTTCAAAACCCTTTTTCGTGCATCTATATAGGCCTAATTGACATGTCCGGTGCAAATTTGGTTGAAATCGATCGAATAGTTTTCTCTCTAGCTTTGTATACATACAGACATACAGACAGACATTTTGTAAAAACTACTTTTATCTACGACCATTGCAATAAACACCAATAACGCTATTACAAGTAACATCAGAAAGAGGTACATTACAAACCAAAGGCCAACCCGATTAGGTAATGATATCTTTACCTAACAGGAGTCACTTTACATAATAGGCTCTAGACCAATGAGAGCTCGTCATTTGACGGAAGTAGAGTTGTAATAAAAATAACGCTATTCGTACATCAGCTGATTGTATACATACGTTCCGGATGTTAGTGTGTTATTGTAACTAACATCAAACGTGAGTTGACTCATTCCGCAAACATGAGTGATAGTGATGAATTTTGTTTAACTCCAGAGGAAATTAATACAAAAGCAAATTCGGCTCTGAACAATTTGTTGCCAGAAAAATCTAAATTTCGTTATGAAAAGGTTTATAACCAGTTTATGGAGTGGAAAACTAGAAATGGTGTTAGTTCGTTTTCCGAGAATGTTTTCATTGCGTATTTTGAGGAATTGGCCCAAGATAAGAAACCTAGTTCGCTTTGGTATATTTATTCAATGATTAAATCTACAATCAACATCAAATGTTAATTTCACTCCTGTTAAAAGGGTATCAAATTGAAGAATTATTACACACTTCTTATTTTTTTACACCCTGTATATTTTTGGTCGTAGATAAAGTAGTGTACGCAACGATTGTATTCAGCCTTTAAGCCACTCGTGAGATATTTAGAACACTCGCTTCGCTCGTGTTCCAACTTACATCTCACTCGTGGCTTAAAGGCCTTCATAATACAATCGTTGCGTAAACTACTATTTTGGACTCAGGTGGTCCCAAAACGGATATTTCCACAAAAATCTCAACATCAATTTTTTTTGTGATCACTATATACTTTCTCTATACTATAGTATAGTGAGAAAGTAAAAACTCAGAAGAGTGATCATTTTTGTTTGTTAGTAGATATTAATGATTGTGGAAATGGATATTAAATTTGAGAAGGAGTAGGCATACATTAATAAAAACGCTCTGATTGAACATTTTACATGCGAGATGATTCTAAAGTGAGAAAAAATGTGTCTACACCGCTGGGGTTGTTTTTCAAAAAATTTCAAAACCCTTTTTCGTGCATCTATATAGGCCTAATTGACATGTTTGGTGCAAATTTGTACGAAAACGATCGAATAGTTTTCGCTCTAGCTTTGTATACATACAGACATACATACATACAGACAGACATTTTGTAAAAACCACTTTTTTGGACTCAGGTGGTCCCAAAACGGATATTTCCACAAAAATCTCAACATCGATTTTTTTTTGCGATCACTATACTTTCTCTATACTATAGTATAGTGAGTAAGTAAAAAGTAAAGCTTGCGGTCGTGGGACGCCCGTCAGGAACGAAGTTCATCACTCCTTTTATTTAATTCTTTTACCAGCCTTAACGGCATCATACACACATAATTTTAATCTTTCAATTGCCTTTTATTATTAGCTTGCTTTTTATACAAATATGTACTGTTCCCATCCGTTTATGTTATTATAATAAATGTATAGAATTAATTATAACATCAAAGCTAAGATGGTAAACACAGTTAAATGTCCATTCATTGTAAATACATTCAATAAACATAAATGTTGGTTCATCAGTCTAGGCCTAACCTAACATTATTGTATGTATGTTTAATTTATTTTACATGTCTTAACGGCAACATACATACAATAATTTTAGGTTAGGCCTATAGACTTAAAATTACTTTCTAAACCTAACCTAAAATTATTGTATGTATGTTGCCGTTGATTTTATTTAAACCTAGACTGATGAACGAACATTTTATGTTCATTGAATGTATTTCAGCGCTTGACGATAGTATCCGAACTACGCCGGACGGAACCGATCGTCTCTTAATTTAAATTGATCACATGTTTCTTGAATGTGTTTACATCCATTGCCATAGCAACCAATTTTGTAACGCTTTTTCGTTACTCGTGGTTTATATTTGTCGTTCCCGTAGCAAGCAATCGTTACGCATTACATTTTCTATTTGTTAACTCCTACCGCGTTAAGGAACTTCGTTCCAGTAGCTATTACCGTAGTCTCATAAAGAAAAAGAGTTACAATAAATATGTAGAGTAAATAATTACATACGAATTTTTAGTAATAATTACAAAAATAATCTTAGTTTAATTCTTTTCAAACACTGCCTAACATTTAGGTTGACATAAATATATTATCAATTTGTTAATCATTTAAAGTTCGATTATTGCAGCCCGTGCAGCCCTGAAGATGACGACTTTGTCGTTGAAACGCGTTTGAGTTAATAAACGTATTAGTTGTGAAATTCTGAGTTCAGGTTGTATTCTATTAATTTATCTTTTCACAATTCAAGCTCAATTGAATTGTATCTTTTGAAAAAAGAGTTTTTGTTTAGTGTTGCCTGTATGCTATAAAACATCGTGCAAACTTTTAACTCAGTCAATAAGTTTTTGAGATAAAAATTGAAAAGTGAAAAAATTTTAATGGCGGCTGTGTTAAAAAGAATAAACTTTTGGAGATTTTAATAATGCTATTATTAGGCCTACGATGTCTTTGGCCCAAAAAAATTGCTATAGTCCGTGCCACTGACTTGCATTTATACTCAGAGGCATAAATTATTGTCATGATACCAAGAAGTTCCAAATGGTACTACCTGCTCCTTAAACTACTCGTTTTTTTCCAAAACGATAGCGAACGAGAATAAAGATAACGATGGTTTCGAGTACAGACAACGGCAACTCGTTAGTCTACTGTTGGGATACCGTGTTTACAAGCTTCAATACAAGTTTTGATGAAGTCAAATTACAAGCTCTTTGAGTTGCTTTAGCTGAACCATTTGACGGTTCTACGACCATTGCAAAAGAAATAAACAACTTATACACGTATTCATTTATGTGTTGCCTTTATTGTTGCTTCCTCATGAAGATAAAAGATTTTGTAGGTAATCAAACGTGAGAAAACAAACGTTTTGTTTTCTTCATCCGAGTGGTGATGATGTTTGTCTGACGCTTAGGGGTCTAGTTGTTATACCTAAATAATGGTTTTTGACGTATTAATTGGTCGAATCTATGATGAAAACCCAACTACAAAATAACTAGTATTAGTTTGTATACTAAACTAAATAATTAAATTAGATTTTAGACAGTTTAGTTCAGGAGGAAAGGAATTTGCTCGGTGTTATGATCATGGGCGGATCCAGCCGATTTTCACGGGGGTATGGAATGATTGTTTGGTATACAGTGCTTGAATACGTACTTTTAGAGAGGACCTATTTTGAATAGGAATTTTGTAATTATGCTTTACCCAACAATGAAATTTGTTATAACAAATTGTAGATAATAAATCATAGAATTGATTTGTATACTTGACAATTTTAAATAACCTTTGTTTCATTAAATTAGAACAACTAAACAAAACTCTTACAAACGGATAGTAGGCTGTACAGTTCCAGCCAGACGCTGCCGCGATGTACACAATGTAAAAATGTACGGCTAACGCAGGCCGTTGAAGAAATGTACGTGTTTCACGGAGATACCCATATAACATCGGAACACCAAATCAGGTTTTCCTTATATCAAACTAAAATATGGAACTTCAAATCGATATAAAAATCATTATATAAATATTTCTAGTTGTAATAGACACATTGATTGTAAAATGTGCTTTCTCATTGGTTGAAAACTGTCCAATTGCAAGGGTTTACAGAAAAAATCATACTATAAGAGTGCCGAATGATTGGAAGGTAGTGTTAGAAAGTTGAAACCTTGACGAATCCAATGGTGTCTTTTTCTCAAAATAAGTCTTTTAACGGTTATGTACCTTAGAAAGTGACGAGTTTGAGTCAATTGCTTGTGCTTTCTCGCGCGGCATCAGTTGATTTAGACAACTATAATTTAACAACAATGATTACATATGTAAATATACGTTTTAGGTCAAATTTGCAAGTCCAAAAATTAAAGTTTAAAACATTTCCTTCCAACAGGTTTTTGATTTTATTGAAATTGGATAATAATTAGTGGGTGAAATATTCAATAAAAGTTGTGTTGTCTGAGACTACTCAATTGAGCAGTCTGTCACTTAGAGGGTTACAAAATTAGAATAACCCGCAGCCCCCACAGCACCCTCTCCCGCTGGATTCGCCAATGGTTAGGACACAGGAGTAATATATAGGATTCTAAAGCCAGGTACAAAGCAAGTGAAGCACACTCAACTTGACTCTCGGAGACAACCAGAAGGGCCAGCTTTCAGTTGGAGGGTAAAATATTGGAGGAACTGTGTGGCCAATGGTCTTTATAGGCGTTTAGTGTGTTCTGTTGTTTTGTATACTATTGAAGTCAGTGAAATTGATTTTTCTATTGAGAAAGTAAGCAAAATAGTTGATTGCAGATCTGTTGTATCGCTTGGGTTGTAGATCCTGTACGGGTGATGTTCTTGTACTCTCTTGTTAGTTTTTGAACGTGTCAGGATGACCAAATCAGCAGGTTGAGCGAATTTATCCAGTTAGGTTGCCAGGTTTGCTAAAGTAGGTAGGCTATTATTAAGGCTAGGCTTTGTACACTTACCAAACCCAGACGTAGAGAGGGCATCTTTACTGTCCCAAATTTACATCTAAACTAATTGATTGGAGGTTCACTGCTATTTTGGATAGGTTCGTACCTTACTTTGGAATGAAAATGTTTGTTATTTAAGGACAAAAAAAATTGTCACAAACCCTATGTTTACATTTAAGAAATTTGAGCTGCCCTCCACAGGATCCCTCCAGGAGGATGGGGGATGGTCCTGTAAAAGAAGTTACTAATCACCCAAAAACATTCTCAAATCATCATCTTTCTACTTTCCGTTGTGTAAAAGTTACTGACGGGGTCCCATACTTTTGGAACAGCTTGTATAACTTATATATTGGTTGTGTCTAGCCAAATCCTTAGTAGCCCAGTCGGTATAGGTTTCAACTACCAGTAATTTGCAATACGGCTGAATTTTTTTTATAAGTACATTAAAGTATGTAGATTAACATAAAAAAAAGTTTACCAGTCTATCGATTTCCCAAAGTCGAAAAAAAAATCGATTATCATTTTTTTTTCGATTATCCTTAATATTTCGAGCTGAGATAAAGATAGAGGAAAATAAAAAATACTACCGTGTAGAGGAGGTATTTTTCAACAAAAAAGGTCATATGTATTTATTTCGTCCGAGCAATGGTTTGTCTGGAAAAAAATCGATAATGCAGGTATGTATTTTGCAGCCGGGGAAATCACTAAAAGGGGACATCTTATTCATATATGAAGCGTTGGCTCATTCTAAATCGGCCGAATTTTAATATATCGAATTGAAACTTGACATAGGAGTTAAAATATATATTTTAAACATTTATGCTGAGTCTCAGCTTGTTATCTTGAAAATGACCCGATCTAGGAGTCGATTTCGATTATCGATTTTAGGAGTACCGGACCCACCAATTCATTTTAAACAGCTCCAGTTTAGAAACTTTTTGGAATATCAACATCAAATTTGTTTTACAAGTTGAGTACACCAGTATAAATATTCTTAGTAAGTATGAACGATTTTTTCTTGTTATTTTTAAAAACGAGGCGCTTGAAAATAGTCTTCTGTTTTACCTATCTCGTTTTAACTATAACACTTTTGGATTCAACGACTCCATTTTCGACATTTTTGAAAATATCGATTTAAAAATTGGTACAGAAGTTAAAAATACAATTGTTTTTTGCTATACTTATTTTAAAAACTATATTTAAAAAAATGACTAATCTGCAGCTGATCAACTCAAGCGTTTTGATAAAAAATCTAAAAAGGTCTAAAATTATACTTTTTTAATTTACTTGTGCTTTTAAAAGTAAATAATGAAAAAGGTTTATACTCCTTGAACTTGTTTGAATATATATATTTAACTTGTAAAAAAACTTTCAGGTTGATATTTTGAAAATTATCTAAACTGGAGCTGTTTAAAATGAATTGGTGGGTCTGGTACTCCTAAAATCGAGAAACCCATTAATAAGTCAAGTGGCTCTAGATCGGGTAATTTTCAAGATAACAAGCTGAGACTCAGCATAAATGTTTAAAATATATATTTTAACTCCTATGTCAAGTTTCAATTCGATATATTAAAATTCGGCCGATTTAGAATGAGCCTACGCTTCATATATGAATAAGATGTCCCCATTTAGTGATTTCCCCGGCTGCAAAATACATACCTGCATTATCGAATTTTTTCCAGACAAACCATTGCTCGGACGAAATAAATACATATGAGCTTTTTTGTTGAAAAATACCTCCCCTACACGGTGGTATTTTTTATTTTCCTCTATCTTCATCCCAGCTCGAAATATTAAGGATAATCGAAAAAAAATGATAATCGATTTTTTTTTTGACTTTGGGAAATCGATAGACTGGTAAACTTTTTTTTATGTTAATCTACATACTTTAATGTACTTATAAAAAAAAATTCAGCCGTATTGCAAATTACTGGTACTTTTGGTCTTAATTGACCTTTACCGACTGGCCTATAGTTAATGCAATAATTATTCCTTTGTTTCAGACTATGTTTACAATCCGAAAGAAGCGCGCATGCGAAAAGCCTTACGTGAGCAGAGCAGAGGTGAACGCCATCAAGTCCAGGGAGGGGGGCCTCCTCCACGATGGATCAAGCAGGCCTACAATATGAACCACCGGCAGTCCATTGTATCACCAATTGTAAGTGCATAACCTTCTTTTATATTTTTAAGATTCATTTTCACAAATTTATAAGCCTTTAAATACAATAATCATGGCTTAGTGAGTGACCAACACAATTTCTCCTCGAATACATTGTACGACACGGCTAACAAAATTCAACATAACCAATCTTATACACCGCTATATAAGGCTTTGGACATGAGACGGCAGTTGTTCTTGGACGGTGCGCATCTTACGTGTTGCAAAACGTTTAAGATGAGGTGTGTATCAACCTCATAGGGTGATGACAGTTCTGATGATGGTGTACAAACTCCGAAACGCGTTAGTGGTGTACTGAAAAATCAATCACGTGAGGGAATATACACATAAGATTCTTTATTGTTACTTCTTTTATATTTTCATAGAAGTCGTTATTCTTCTCTCAATCTCTATCTTATTATTTTTGTTTGATAAAATAATGTAGATTTTAATTTCTTCCCCCTATACGTAGGTCTAGTATATGGATAAAGTATTGTTTTCGTCCTAATTTTAAAATTCGAATTTTTAGTGGAATTATCTGTTTTGGTGCTCCCTGTACCCCAAAAAATTGTTTAGTGGAATTATCTGTATTGGTGCTCCCTGAACCTGATGTGTACAGAGCTGGAGACCATACCAACGGTCCGATTTTGATGAAATTTGGTATGTAGGTTTAGTTCTGGAATATCTCCAGGCTTTTTTCATTTTTTAAAATTTTTTATTTTTAAAGGGTTTTACCCTCCAAAAGTGGCCAAAAAACGAGAAAAATCTAAATTTCTCAAAAACGGCTTTAACAATTTTGATAAAATGTGGCTTATTTGTAGCGGTTAATGTACCCTACCATATACAAAAAACAGCATCTTTCTGAAAATTCTTGTTTAGGTAATAATAATAATAACTGATTTTTGGGGGTTTTTGGCCAAAAAGGGGGTTGTTTTTCAACATTTTCTAAACCTTTTTTCGTGCATCTATACAGGCCTAATTGACATGTTTGATGCAAATTTGTTTGAAATCGATCGAATAGTTTTAATAATAATAATATTATAATATGATATGGATGTGTGTTACAAGCATCTAATATTTTCCATGGTATGTCCTACTTTTGCAATTTTAAATAACAATCTCCTGTGCTACTCTTGGGAAGGTATAAATTTTCAACTGGAAGAAAGTATGTGGCAGTTATCTGGTACCGTTTATTCTACAGTTCTTCGTTGCCGTAAGGCTACGGCCACGCTAGGCGACCAGGTCGCCGCGACCCGGTCGCGGAGAATTTTTTATCCGCGACCTGGTCGCGGGTAGATGCCACACTTAGCGACAGTCGCGGTAACACAATTGTAAAAGATGACTTCTTTGAATGAGGATATGATTGCTAGTGATTGCCGAATATCTTCTGAATAATTTGCATGTTTTCTCGCTTCAATTGTCTTTTTAAAAATGCTTTAATAAAATAAAAGAGTACATTATTTATGTTGAATAAAAACCTAGCATAAGCTTTTGGCTTTTAGTCGTAGCTCTAGCTTTCGTTATTAAGTCAAAGCTTTTAGTCTTAGTCCTAAGTACTTAATATTTGTTTAATATTTTTTTTAATTGCTTAAATCAAATAAAATTCTATTAAATAATGGATAGGCCTACTAATTAACTCATACACCGCCCTTTGCTTATACGAGCCCGTCAACTATCAAATACGCCACCGTAAACTTTATTCGTAACTTTTTATAGGCCTAATCATTAAACGGTTTAAAACTTTGTATAGGAACTCCATTTTGTATAGTTTTTTTATACAAATATTGTTTATAGGTACCTACCTATACATTTTATTAAAATCACTTGAATATTTAAAAAAAAATCTGTTTTTACGGAAGACATGTACCGTACACTTTCAGATATTAAACACGCGTGTTCAGTAAAAGTAAAACCCCATTTTCTCTAAAAATATTTACCAGATTTCAATAAAATTAATACTAGATATAAACAACATATTTATAAACATACTATACAAAAATGAAGTTCCTGTACCAATTTTTAGACCGTTTAACGATTAGGCCTATAAAAATATACGAATAATATTTACGGTAAAACGTGTTTGACTGCTTCCAACGCGCCTGTGAGCTATTGTGAAAATTTGGTGAGTTATTGTGCGCGTGGCTACAAAAAAAAAACTTTCAAAACAAATGACCTTACAGACATACTAAAATGATTGAAAAACGTTTTTTCATAATTTCTTAATCTTCAGTGACAGCACTAAAGCACCTAAAATAGGCCTTTGAACGTTTATTGAATACACCCACTTGATTCTATTTCTCCTTTTTTACTTTGCGAATTTAATAAGTAAAAAATTGTGTAATAAGATTGTGTAATAAAATAATAATAATAACTTTCCTTCTTTATTCTTCTCTTCATTTGTCAAAAGGCATGGTTCTGAAAACACTGAACTAGCATCAAAGCGCACATAAAGCAGGTGGAGTAGAGAAGGGTGGGGGAGCGACCTGTCGCCAAGCGTGGCCGGCTCCATAAGATAACATGGGGAGCGTATTTGTCGCCGCGACCAGAAAACGCTCTCGGTCGCGTTCTATTTGCTGTCGCTGGTCGCGGGTCGCCTAGCGTGGCCGTATCTATATCATTCAATGCATTCCACTTTTTTTCTTTGTCGCAGCGACTAGGTCGCGGCGACCAGGTCGCCTAGCGTGACCGTAGCCTAAGTTTGAGCAATATAAAACTGATCACTGAAGATTGTAGCTTCCATATTCCCACGGGTACTCACTCAAGTTCTGACAGGAATTGAATCCGATCCTCCCTTGTAATGGGGACTGGAAATAGATCAAACGGAGATTCTTTGTTTAGTTGTTGTGAAACAAAACTTATTGGCACTTAAAAAATTAAAAAATAATAAAACACACACACCTAATAACCGATTTGCTCCAGAAAAACAGTACAAATGGATGAATTTATAACGCGTGGTTTGTTTGGTATTGGACGTTTCAGCTGTTCTTAAAATTCTCTGTTTGAAGTTATTGTTTGTTAATGATGGATGTTGAATTTTATTATAATTACTTGTTCGGACATTTGCCATCATTTGTGTGTTAAATAATCAAACACGACGTTTCGGGAATACAAATCAATTCCCGTTCTCATGTTTGACTTCTCAGTCTTAGCTCTGAGATCCATCATGTAGATATTTAAGGTTAGTAATAATTTGTAGTTTTACTTTGTTTACCCTTACATAGGCCTAGTTGCCTAGTTTTCATGTACCGTTAGTTTTAGTCACTTGAGAACGGGAATTGATTTGTATTCCCGAAACGTCGTGTTTGATTATTTAACACACAAATGATGGCAAATGTCCGAACAAGTAATTATAATAAAATGTTCTTAAAATGTTCTCTTAATAGGTCAATTTTTGAGCTATCGTACACAATTAATTATAATAGATTTCGATCTGCCACACGTGTTAACAAATTCGCAATAACCCTTACGAGTCGCGCGCACTTGTCCTGCACAACCGTGCCATTCTATGCCATGCAGCGCGCCCACTTGTCCTGCAACAGCAGCAACCAGCATTCTGGAAGCGGAAGGTCGGGGGAGAATTCGAAACTTGCTGGGCTGTGCAGGGCATGGCAGGTCTGTGCTGCGCCGCCACCTCTTCATGCAGCGTCCAGCAGATAGAACGTCGACTTTCGGCAAAGTTCGGCTTACTAGACTACAGTCAGTGACCAGGGTCAGGTGTGTTTTCATTCACAAAAAAACGTACAATTTGGTGGGGAGATGCACGTGCAGACCAGCAAATAAACTACTGGTGCTGGTTACTTCTTGATAAGGGGGCGGAGGTGTGCTGGTTTTCTGATTGATGCAGGGCTGTGCTGTTTTCCACAGAACATGTTTTGGGGTGTCATTAAACATTATATATGTATATATCTGTTCGCACTCTAACAGCCGCATTTTAAGTCCGATTTTGTCCAAATTTGGTACACACGTAGGGTTTTACATAGCTCGGATGAGTTCGTTAGCCAAAATACACCAACAGGAAGTAACTGTTTTATGAGATTTTCGTGCTATAATGAAATCTTTTTTAGGGTTTTATGTAAAAAAATATATGTGGGATATTATTCTCCTTATTTTGTTTTTTACGCGATCTTATAGCTCGCTTTGTTCCCCCAAAATCGATCAAAACGTAAAATAGGCCTACCATAAAATTACCCGGTTCAAATCCACATGGGGGAATCTTCTGATCAGAGGCCGACGGCAGAGGTAGTACGCTGCGAGCGAAGCGAAACCGTTCGTAACCCGAGGCCGCAAGGTCGAGTTGCAGAGTCGCAAAGCATGTTTGCCGCTACGAAGGGGCGCGAAGGGGCGCGTTAGTCGAATCTGGAAGCTTAGGTGCAAACAAATTCTAGTAATACTAGGGGAGACCCCCAATGGAACCTTCTAAAACATATGTTACGTTTTATTTATAATAAAGGTGTAGGATTAATGATAACCTCAAAACTAAGATGTTAAATGATCAAAATCATTAAAGATTTAAATCGTGTTAAATGTTCAAATCAAATTATTTCGTATATTTTATAACAACAGTTATAATAAAGGTAAAAAGAACCAGCAAGGCTCAGGTGTACACTTAATCAAAAGCCTAACCAAAAAGTTACTCACTATCAATTATCGTATATTATCAATAATTAGGTCTACTAAATGTCTTATTTATTTTTAATTAGGTTGTAACAGAGTTTTTTCTTATTTTTAAATCCCTTAACGCAAGTTTTTATTGGTTTGTGTGTGTTGAAACATGTGTTGGTTCAGTATTACAGGCCTAACTTAAAATATTATTTTGTACTAAAAGCTTGACATCCGAATCAACTGTATTATCTGTTATTTAAAAATCATTATTTACTTCCACAAAACAGCTGGATTAGTTTGTTTCTTATTATGAACAGCTGTTTTGTATTGAAATATTTTTATAAATAACCTCCTGAACATCATTATTTACTTCCACGAAAGTAGCTGGATTAGTTTGTTTCTTATTATAAACAGCTGTTTTGTATTGAAAT
>JAGFPH010007602.1:19385-47683 GCA_018207615.1 Philaenus spumarius | reverse complement strand
GTTCTGAGAGGTTTGCATTTGTTTTAAACGGGTTAACTTTGTTCTGAATATGTCAATTTTGTTCTGAATAGAACAACTTTGTTCTGAATAAGTTAACTTACTTCTGAAAGGGTTAAGCTTATTTTTAAATAGTTAATTTTATTCTGAGATGGTTAATTTTGTTCTGAGACGTTTGCCTTTGTTTTAAAAGGGTTAAATTTGTTCAGAAAAGGTTAACATTGTGGTGAAAGTGATAACTTTGTTCCGAAAGGATTAACTTTAACTGGCAATACAAAATTAATTTCAGAAAAGATGTTGTACAGCGTCCTTAAAAATTGTGTCAAATGTAGGCCTACATTCCATTATAAAAAATCTATGTATTTCAGTTATTTGTACAGGACACTGTATGTCTTTGCGATCAGGATATTTGTCTAAAACATTTTGTTATAAACAAACTAAACAGATTCTTATCAAACTAAACTCACCGTGTCATCTTACTGACGAACATTTTTATGATCGTTTCATAGTAATTTGTTGTACATAAAACCAAATTACATAATCATCCAATTATGAACTTCCTTTTTCCTCCAAGGTTAAGAATATAAATTCTATTTGCGAACATCTAACGACAAAGGATTACGCAACTGCGCGTGCGTGAAGTACCTGTTCGCTTTATTTACATTCCTCAAGGCATTCTCTGATACTATCTTAGGTTTCAAGGTCACGTAAAGATGCAGCGTGATCAAGGGCAAATAATAATAGTCTTCTATTGAGGTTGTTTTCATTTGAGACTGAACATTTGTGTATCAGCTGATCTTTATTGGTTAAATATATAATTGGTTTATTGCATTAAACGGAAGTAACTTTGATACGACTACTGTCATATGTATACGAAGTATAGAAAAACGTTTTGTGGTCTTAAAGAAACATAAATATATCTAACCTAAGGTATCCAAGTAACACTAAGCGACAGTCGTGGTAACACAGTTGTCAATATGAATTCTTTGAGGAGAAGTTATAAAATAAAATATTATTATTATTATTGTTGTTGGTTTTGCTAGTGATTTCCGAATAGCCTAGCCGAATAGCTTTTGCAATTTACATTTTTTTAAATGCTTTTGATTTGTTATGTAATTGACATTTTGTAAGTAAAAAGTTTGAATTTTTTTCTAACACAATAAAAAATTAATAATGAAAAATAATTTGCAAGGCGGATCCGAAATTTTATAAAGAATATTCAGTTTTTTTCAACACTCAATTACAAAAGTGTTGACTTATAAAATGGTTTGAAATGAGGCAATGTCAAAGCGTTCAGCTGCGAGAAATTGCACTGTTTAGATAGGGATACAGTGAGAAGCGGTTGCGTGTCCGGTTGCTTTCTCGTTTACTGGAGCAGACCCTTAAGTAGCTTCAATCAGAAGGACACAAACAAAATTAAAATTGCTGTTGTGACAATTTTAGAAAAAATGTTATGGAAGTTTATAATGTAAAATATGTTTTGTTTTATACTCTTAACATTACTGAAGTGATTTTAATTACGGCCGTCTCAGCTTTTGTTCGTTCGTGGTAACGAACACCTTCTAAACTTCGTCACAATTGCTTAAACAACCGATTTACCTCTTTTGACATACAATTCACTTGTAATAACTTAGCCTACACATTCGATGCACTTTTACATTTAATGCTTTTAAAATTTCAAAGTGTATACAAACGCAAGAAAATAGACCACATAAAACATTTTCTATTCTTTGTATTTAAATATTACTTTATAATTTTATAATTATGTTTCTTCAAAAATTCCAATTTTAGTGGTTTGAAATCAACGTATGACAATAATTCTTTATTAGCTAATTTCGATACAAAAAGGTGAGCTATTGCAGTGAGCACCGATCATGGTCTCCGGAACACGTTTTGGGGTGTCGTTAAAAATTGCTTACACATATATAATAACTACATATCAATAAGACGAACAGTTTAAATGGGTAGGATTCAGACGAGGAAAGTAGGTATAAAAGTGAATTTGCGCCATCAGTGTGGGGCAAGGATGGAAATAGGAGGAGAGAGAGAGAGAGAGAGAGAGAGAGGTCCGACTGTCATGTGACCGTGACCGTCAAATCCTAGCGGCCGATGGCTCAAACATACTTTTATACCTTCTTCCCTGGTCTGAGTTTTTACATTGGAACTTTTCGTCTTATTGGTATGTGGTATGTAGTCATTGGTATATATAAGTTCTCACAATAGCGGTCGCATTAAGTCCGATTTGGTTCAAATTTGGTACACGAGTTCGTTAGCCAAAAAATCCAACAACCGGAAACAAGTTTTTTGACCGGAAGTAACTATTGTTTAACATTTTTCGTACGATAGTTAAACTTTTTGAAATAAATGTGGGATATTATTCTGAACTTCCTATTCTCTACACGACCTTATAGCTCAATCAAAACGTAAAATACCATAAAAGTACCGGATTCAAATGCACTTGGAGATTTTACCGTTGGGACATCTTCCGATCCGAGACCCAATGGCCTAGTTTGTACGTTGCGAGCGAAGCGAAACAGTTCATAATCCGAGGCCTCTGGGACAAATTGCAAACTCGCAAAGTGAGTCGAAGCTGGAGGCTTAGGTGCAAACCAATTCTATTAATATATTACTCACAGACGCCTATAGTAGACCAATTAACCAAATTTTTGGTTGAATCCCTAAAATATATAAGTTAAATTTTGTAAATTGGCTAAACTTAGGCCTACGTCAGCGTTTCAGCTACTTGATCGAATTATTTCTAATTATATTTCTTCTTCAAAAATGCTACGCTATTCTACTTTTCTGCAAGCCCGACACTTTTTAGGGTATTATACAAACATTTTCAAGTAAGGACTACTCATCATACGCCTCGCTTTAAAGTCGGTTTCAAATTCAAGGGTTCATTTCTTCAGATATTCCTAGCAGCTTGTCCCAAACAAAGCTTCATAGAACATCTAGGTCTATCTCAAGGTCACAAGACCTTGGTTAACAGATGTGCATGTCCGTCTGTCTAACTCAAGCTGCGATTTTTGATTGTCGATAAATTAATCCGACCTACTTCCCGAGGTGAAATGTTAGGACAAGGTTTGTTCCTCAAATTTATCTAGGAATCGTCAAACTCGTTGAGGAAATGGTTGGTTTGGCACGATTTACAATTTTATCTGAAATTTATCTCATCTGTTTTCAATTTATTGGTTTGACGATTAAATATTTCACAATGCAATTTGAACACAATGTTATAAACATTACACTCATCTTGCAATTTTTATATAAATTTTCCCACAAGCAAATGTATTTTTTTTAATTTCGTATTTTAAAGGTTTATAAAAAGAATAAAGAGTAACAGCACTGCCGCATTACTATAGCCGAATTTATCGGGAGATTCCTATGAATTTTGTTCTTTGCTTCGGGAGGAACTGTACCAAAAATACCTTTGCGCTGGATTACAGTAAATTGAATTCCCTTTCGAATGATATAACTCACAAATTGTACTCGGGCTTAAGAGTGGGAGAAATAGTGCAGGTTTCCCCGCTCCAACTTTGTCATTTTGGGTTGAATGAAATACGCCGCAATTTTGCAACGAATCGAAAAATCAAAAAAAATCCGTATTTGGGAAATCCTACAAGGACCATTTCACTTAAAATTCAGCAATTTTGAAGCATGTTTACTACCACCTATAAAGGTTGGGAAAAACATATACATAGCCCTATATACTCCTTAAATCTCTACCCAAAAACGATTAAGCAGTCTAACTCCGCCATTTTGAATCTGATCGAAAAACAAACAAAAAAGTGTGTCTAGAGACTATTCTACTAGGACCCTTTCACCAAAAAATCTGTAATTTTTAAGCATATTTACTACCACTTATCAATTCGGGAATAAACCATATATACAGATTGTCCCACTGAGAAACTTTCAGGATGTGTTCTACTAATGAAAATAAAGAAAAAAGGTTCTATAAACATAGGTTCGGAAATGCTTCGTTTTCCAGATATTCGCCTTTTTTTTACAAAATAATTCATATCTAGAGAACTGGTTGACTGATTAAGTTCAAACTTGGCATGAAGTTTAATCTAACAATGATCTATTTGAAGGAAAAAAAACCGATTATATCCAATCACGCGTTTTAAAATGTCGGCTGTTTGAAAATGTCAAACATAAATTACTCAAAAACCGTACATTTTAACATAAAGAGCCAAGGCGTCTTTTTTGTATCCCTTTTTATTCCCTATCGGATGGTGTAACTGTAAAAACAATTGGATGAAGGATAATAGTTAAGTTACCTGTAATAATTGGTTTGTTCAACCCGGCAACCTATACCAACACAGTAAACACATCAATATTGTATGTTCATATGAGATAATGAGATTTATTCCACAATCATTTACAAATTAACAACAAAAACAAAATTCGGAACTGACATTGCCACGTATTGCATATGCTGTCATTATCTTTAACTTGAAACGCATCACTGGATATAATCGGTTATTTTTCTTCAGATAGATAATTAATTGTTAGATTAAACTTCATGCCAAGTTGGAACTTAATCAGTCAAACCGTTCTCTAGATATGAATTGTTTTGTAAAAAAAATGGTGGATATCTGGGAAACAAAGCATTTCCAAAAATATGTTTGTAGGAATTTTTTTCTTTATTTTCATTAGTAGAACACGTCACCCTACCAAATTAATTAATTTTGAATACCGTCTACAAATGGTCTGAAACGTAAAGAAACGAAGCCATGTCCTCCTCCGACAACCGTTTTCAAGTTAGGGGGAGTGTAACAGGTCTTATTTTCTACAAATTTAAAGAAGAAATAACAATTCGTTTAACTTCGGAAACATTCGTACATCTTCGTATAACATCTAAAAGTCGACTAACTAGTATAGCTAGAGAGATGACAAAAATACTGAAAATTGCTAAGAACTGACTCCTCTGTAAGAATTAAAAAAAAACAAGATTTTTTTATTGTAATCTCCACTTTTTTGGAACAGATTAATGACACTAGTACATTCCATTGCATTTTAACAGATGTGATTAAATCTAATTCTTTAGGAAGAGATTTGCAAATATTGTAGTAGGCCTACTTTAGTAGCCAAACAGACGATATATATTTATGCGGTTTTAAATTTGGCCTACATTTCATAATTTCTTTAATTATATGACAAAATTTTCTTTAAGGGGATTCCCTACTGAAAAATTACCATTTTCCAAAAAAACTAAATATTTTTTTCCTGATTATATAGTTTATAAGGAAGAAAAACATAATATTATACCACAAAAATCAGTTTCTTTATATCATTGTGAAAAATGTATTAAAAGCAATGGGCGCACCTACTTTTGGTCGAGTTTAAACATCTTTATGTTTGTTATTTGGACTAATAAGATTTTTTATTTTGTTAAAGTAATTGCAAAGAAGGACAACAATGTTTATTATTAGGCTTTCAATGCCTCCAATATGCAAGTAAAACATATCTTGACTACAAATACTGGTTGTGCAAGTTATTCCCCTCTATGGCTGCTAAAATAACTAATGGAATCTTTAAACGCGATTTCCCGCAATTTTTCAATTTTGATATTTTTTACACAAAAGTTCTTATAACTTTTTAACTGCTAAAGCTACAGTGATGCAATTTTTACGACGTCTTCAGTAGCTTATAATGCAACTTTTTGGGTATTTTTATTCCTCTAGGACAAATACAAGAGTATTCTTTTTTTAAATTGTAAATCACAAATTTTGTATATATATATATTATTTTTGTAAGGTCATAACTTTTAAACTTTGAATGGTAAGAATATGACTATAACCAAAAAGTTAGAGCTTTTTATATACTTTAAAACATGATATCAAACGGTCAAATTAGTTCAGTAATAAAAACATTATAAAAGATTTTTTTAACATATTTTTTGCCTTAAGAAACAACAACAAAAAACTCAAAAAGGTATGTAAAATAAAAATTTCCCCCAATTCCTATAAGTGTAAACAATTTTTTAGGTTCTTATTGTAAACAATAAACGATTCATAAATAAAAAAGGCCTATTGTAGAAAACCTCTATTTTCAGTAGTTAATCCCCTTAATTTTAAACAAACAGTACGAAAATCGACCGGCCGATTTCCAGGAATAGGTATCAATATGGGTCACGAATCGTTTAATGCTGAAATATTATGTAAGTAAGACATTAAAAAACTCTCATTTCTATAACGTAGACGGTTTTGTAGTTTATAGATTTCAATGTAGTAAGTCACATTAGCGCGGTCGTTAGGCCTATATGTTGATTACCCCCCCCCCCCCCCCCCCAGAATTTCGGAGGGCTTACTTTTTTTCAAAGACTTTTGTCATATATAAATTAACCTAATCCCCAGGATTCACACTCTCTGGTCAAGTAAAACCTTCCCTTCCTCTCGTTTAACATTAAACGGTAGGCCTAAGTAGGCTACTATTTCGCCTTCTTCGGAGTTGGCATGGCAACAAAAACCTTTAATGCGTGTACAATTAACATGCTCTGTACAGCTTAAAGGGTTGTTTATTGTAACTCCTACATTTGTAACTTGAAAGCAACAAGTCGGACTTCGAATAAGGCAAAACTGAACTTGTTTCGTGAAATAAAGCGATTGCACTTTACGTCGCAAATAAGCAAAACCGTAAAACACAACTTTATGTCGGTTTTATTTCCGCGTCGTTAAACCGCCGCATAAATATACACCTTAAGGACGTTTCCGCAAATTAACAACAATAAACGACAATCACGTGACACAGATATGTTCTCATAATCTGACCTAATTCAAAAACAAGTGTTTACGTTTAACAATGCCCCAAGCTGATGATTACCGCTAGTCGAGACGTTCATAAATACGCGACCGTTAAACGTGAGGTCGTGTACCGGTTTTGCGGTGATTTAAGCTGTGTTTTATTGTCTTGGTTACGTTTACCATTGCGTATGAAGGGTTTATTGGGTACTTAGGTGGTAGTCGTGTAGACGCTGCTGTTGACTGCCAGAGGGAGCAGTCTGGGTGGTCGAACCTAACCTGTCGGGGAGGTAATTTAAAACCCATTTGTCAAATCGAGTTTGCAGTTATTGTGCAATGACGGAGCGGCATATTACTGTTCGAGGTAATCTCATAAACTGATTAGCCGAGTTAGATAGTTCTATTGCCTTTGAAATATGTACTTTTCAAATAGCTGAAATAAATTATCAACCCAAAGTATCGCTAATAAATATTACCAAACTAGTAAGACCAGTGAAAACTCGCGTGCTGATTAATTCCATACACACAAGAAAACATATAAATCAGGATATTCAGTGTATTGTGTTATAGAACTAATGTAGGCTATATGACTGGTTTGGGGTTAAAATTGAAAATTATATGATTTTGTGTGTTCACTTAGTTTATCAGAAGAAACTACTAAGGCCTACAAACAACAAACTATATCTAACTGGATATTTATTATGCTGTTAGTTATTTTCAAAACTGTTAATGTAATTGTTAAATACATATTTTGTTCAAAGACATGAAATAAACAACAGATTGTTGCCTTTTGGAAAACTAAAAAAAAGATTGTTGACTTTCGAAAAACTAAACAAAAGATTGTTGCCTTTTGGAAAACTAAACAAAAGTTTGTTGCCTTTCGGAAAACTAAACAAAAGATTGTTGCCTTTCGGAAAACCAAACAAAAGATTGTTGCCTTTTGGAAAACTAAACAAAAGATTGTTGCCTTTCGGGAAACTAAACGAAAGATTGTTGCCTTTCGGAAAACTAAACAAAAGTTTGTTGCCTTTCGGAAAACGAAACAAAAGGTTTTAATCATAGGTCTAATTAAATCAACTATTTTAAATCTAAATATTTCAATTACTGTCATTTAGGAAGATCCAAATAATTATTCACATTAAAATTTAACTAAGCTTTCATCATTTAATCATATTTTGTAAATTAACAAGCGTCAAACTTTTATGACGCTATCAAAATAGCAATAACTCAGACCAACTGCCCAAGATATTGATATTTTGCAATATAGTTTTTCGTTTGTAGGCCTAAGTTGTTTTTTAATCTGTCAAGAATAAAGTAAACAAAAAGTATGGTAAAAATACAAATATTTTCAACGTTTTCTAACCTCGAATTATATAGCATATTACAGTTACATATTTTATAACTCATATACAAAAACAACCGACATCCTGAAATTATAAGAAGTTTGTTTCGATTGAACTTGTAAACTTGTAAAAATAAAACCAAAATAAAATCTAGGCTATACTTTGTTAAAGTATTACAGACGATGAGAGATATCAGCTGTTATATTTCTGAAGTGGGTTTGACTGTTGACAGCGGCTCAGTAACGTAACATGATATATTACGTTAATATGTACACGTATATAATGTTAAGACATATTATTTCTTTAAAATAAGAGTTATTTTATATGGCCATGCTCATAGTGCGCTGTACTATTTTGGTACTTACGGATGACAGAAGAAATACTCGTTTTTGTAGGAGTTGATGAAATATTTGGGACGTAGCAAAACAAAACCCCTAATCCTCTTACTAGTCATGGTCAACTTTTGGAAGAGAACTAATCACAAACAGTCCGATTTTTGGACAAATAAAACCTAACTGATTATGAATTTTATCGGTCGACATAAGACAATTTCATATCGATACCTTTTGTTTTGCTGAAAAAGTAGATTGTCTTTTATGTACGTATACACTAGTGAGCCCCGTGAAAAACCACAGGCAGATTAATTAGATGCACATCGGAAATACATCATTTAAAAAAAATACTATTTCAAAACAACAGACTTTATCTAGGTTACCTAACTATGCTGACGGGGATTTTTAACTCGGTAAATGTGCACAAAATTATAAGGATTATAAAACTGTAAGAATATTTGTTCAATTTTTTTATTTACTTAAAAAGTTTCTTATATATATTTATATAAAGAAACAAATATTATATTTTAATTGCTTTTTATTTAATTTTGATGGATCAAATGATTTAGACGTTATTAGGCCTAATATTATAGTGAAGAAATTAATAATCGAATATGTTTATATGTTATACGAAGATGTACGAATGTTTCCGAAGCTAAACGAATAGGTATCTCTTCTTTAAATTTTTATAAACGAATATACTGCTAATAAAAGGTTATATTTATATACAGTTTATAAGCACAAAGCAAATCTTATATCGTATTATAGCATAAATTAGTTCCATAACTCATAATTGTTTAAAACATTTTCACAAGAAATTATAATAATTGAAGTTGTAAACATAACCATAAAGTATAATCTATACTGGGTTTTGTTTAGGTATTACAGATGATGGGTGAAATCAGCTGTTACATTATAAGTTACTCGCGTTCGTACGGACGTACACTCGCTTTTATAGGAGTTGATATAAATTTAATAAGTTCAAGAAATGGGAACCATTCGAAGGAAGTTTTTCAATAACAGCTGTTAGATCGTAAAGTAAATACGAATTCAAATCCATGGATGAGTAAAATTGAATTTTATAGATTTACTACTATCTAGTTAGAAAATCTATTTATTTAATTTATTTCGCATCAAAAATAAATAATATTGCAACATTACTTATAAAATTATTTGACTGGTATTCGCAAACTGTAGTTAAGTCAAAGTCCAGCATATAATTCAGTTACAAATATAGTTTTTGTTTTTGCCTTATGGACTGGTTATATATATATATATATATGTAAAAGTAATTAACTTTCTTTTATAATTTCCGCTCACAGTCCTTTTATTAATTAATTCACTTGGTGACGATCGTTTCGCCTATCAAATCAGGCATTTTCGAACCATAAACTTTTAGACATTTATTTAAATGCGCGTCAGTTATTATTAAAAATAACGAACATTAAAAAACACACAAACATATCTTTTATTTTAAACATATTTTTAATAATAACTGACGCGCATTTAAATAAATGTCTAAAAGTTTATGGTTCGAAAATGCCTGATTTGATAGGCGAAACGATCGTCACCAAGTGAATTAATTAAGAAAAGGACTGTGAGCGGAAATTATAAAAGAAAGGTAATTACTTTTACATATATATATATATACAAATATAGTTTAACATTTGTATATCTGCATGACAGTGAAAATTAGCTATAGGATTTTACTAGTTATAATAAATATGCGTAGGTCTGATTTGATAGCAAACCGTAACTAATAAAATAGCGAAATATTAATAACCCGTTAACAATGATGAAACAGAGATGGAGTTGTTAAGTTGTGTCGCACTGTTGTTTGTCTTATTAAGAAGACATATTATTAAAAAACATTAAGTTCGATTCAATATGCGGGCCTAAGATAGCAAAATAAAATACAAAATCCACTATAATGCAGATTTGTTTAAACTTTGTAGAATCAAATTGCTTTCTGTCTAAAAATACCTTCTAGATATTCAGTATACAACGATTTCCGTAATTAAATAGTATCCTATATTTTACTATACATGAAATAAATGTAATGAAAATCAATATCTTTGAGTTGTTATTTGCAAAAATAATCACGATTTATCTGAATTCAAATTAAAACAGAACAGGAGTCTTTTCTCAAACGCAATAATCGCTTTCACTGCCTCCTTGGTAGATTACTTGTCGATCAAAGAACCATATACGCCTGTGATCAGACAACGTTATGGACAATTTAAACTGCAAAATCATGATGGCTGTATTGATTGTAATTAATAAATGTTAAGGTGTGGTCCGTGTGGATGTGGATGATACCAAGAATATTGAAGAGAATAATTAAAGTAAGAGTTATTTACTACTTAAGAACTGGTCATAACTGGTTATTGATAATTAATAAGCCTAAAGTTTTGTCTACAAAATTTAAATTGATGTATGCAAATCTATTTACCTAACCAAACGTGTTAAACTGTCCTATCCCTGGAGTACTTTACTGGTCTACTTTACATCTCTAGTGATTTAAAGAGTCCATAAGTTACGATTGCATCACACTGATCAGCTGATTGTTTGTTTTAGCAGATTAATTTAATTACTACTAAACAATATTGTATTGTTTAAATAACACCGATTCACTGACTAACGTATACTTCTGAATTCTAGCAACAAAAGTAAATTTATTCTTTACATATTATACAAATTAGTATAATTTTAAAGTAGGCTATACATATATTATCAAATGTATGTTCCTACTTTAGGAAATGCAAAAACTGTGTATTTAACATTTATACCAAGTAAAAATCTATTTCTGTTGCTAATTTCAATGTTTGATTGATAACTTTAGTGCAATGTTTGGTTAATAATAACATAATATACTAGTTAAAATGTTGCGTTGATTTTATTTATTGTACAAAGTTATTGAACACCCTGTAAGGGATAGGGAAAATATTGTACGTTACTCGTAGTCGTGGCTTCTTGCAGGCACGTAGCCAGGGGGGGGGGCCTTACCGGCCTCCAGCCCCCCCCGAATTTCCTGATACAACAATTTTTAAAATTATAATTATAAAATTGCATTGATATAGATATACAATACAAATAACTTACACTGTAGAGTAATTTTGTAATATGACGGTATTTACAAAAGTGTAAAGTCTTCAAACCTACACTATTAAATCTGCCATGTTATCATGTTGTTAGTAAGAGGTTATTAGACTGCTAGAGAGAGAATGGCAATACGCAGAGCAGTAAAAACATTGTCTCGTAGTGTAATGGGTGATGAAAAACTCAGTGCCCTAGCCATGATATCCCTCAATTAATTGGGACATTACTGTTGAACCAGACGAAGTGATGGACAAAATGGCTGACAAGAAGGCTCTTACTTTAAGTTTACTTTTTTTTATTTTTGGCATGCACTTAACGAATTAGTAGAAAACTAGCTGACCTGTGCGAAGCATTCGCATTCTAACTTACTTAAATCCCACTTAATTAAAGTACACACCGTACATTTAGTATCGTATAGTGCGTCATGGGCATAGGTGAGGGTTGAAGTAAATAATAGATGCGTTTAAATTTTATCATTAGTGTTGCCAACGCCAGGAAAATATCCCTACAACTTACTTGATCTTACATCACTGTTACTTTCGGATTCTTTATTACTTTTTTTTGTATTTTTTCGTATAATTGTATTTTGTATATTTTTTCGGTGTAGCGGTTAAGGAAAGCTTTAAAATGATGCCTCATTCATGTAATTTGATGTATTAAGGAAGTTATGGCGTACCGACAAAAAAATGGCCTTGAGAAATAATATATGTGATAGTTATTGTAATTACTCTACCACCAGAATTTTATTTATCACCAGAAGTTTTGGTCCAGAACAGTTATGTACACTTTGAATAAACAAATACGCTGACTGCTTTTAGACATATTTGTTGTATTATCATTTTTTGAATTCAATTACTTGGAGCTAGTAACACAGCCTTAAAATATATATGCTTCTTTCATGAGAGTGTGCTAAAAAGTCGACTTAATATACCATATACCTAAAATTTCAAAAAGAAATTATTGGGGGTTTACTATCAATCAGAATCAGCCCACCGCAAAGAAAATCCTATTTACGGCCCTGGCTTCTTTACATACTCAGGGGATTACACAACTCCCTTCGAATGGTGTAATGAAGCAGTCACCTCACTTGTAACGTAAATATCTATTGAATCTCACATATTATTTATTTGCACTCGTGTATAAATCTGTCACTGTTAAGAAAATAAATACATCATATTTCTTCTGTGAGCGTCGATTTTTTAAATATTTTTCAATAATGTATGTACATGTTTTTGAGTCACTACCTTTGAGTACGATTGTTACAAATATTTTTTAAGGAGTTAGAAAATATTTGTAACTTGAATTAAAATTTATTCCATTTTTTATTTCGATAGATAAGATTAATTCCTCTGTCTCTCTCCCCCCCCCCTCTCTCCCCCCCCTCTCTTTACTCTATTGCCTATAAACTATCAGTTCCAGACTCACTTCCATTAACAGCTGATATATTAAACTAAATTCCAAGTGAAAAAAAAATATGAACCAACAAGGATTCGAGACATGACGATTAGCGTTCCGTGCTACTGCTCTGCTACCTTGATCACATCAGACAGTGGGCGATGTTATCTCATGTGTACGGTTTTATACATTTGTATTCTTTGTAACAATTTGTATTTCTAACTTTTAGGTTAGGTTTGTGTATTGGAGTAGGCCTGTCATATTGGTTCTTTTACCCTTCATTATAAATCCTGTTACAAAATAAAGTTGATAATTTCATTTAGACATTTCAAGTATTAGCTTTAAGGTTAAGATTATGCTTATAAAATTATTTTAAAACGTATATGGAATATGTATGAGGAGGTGTCAAAGTTGTGCCTAACTAGTCGATATTAATATTACAAAGAGGTAAAATCTGTTTGTTTGTACGAAGGGGGAACTACTGAACCGATTGAAAAAAATAGTTTTAAAAATAAAAATCTAAGCTATCCCTGAGTAACATAGGCTATAATTCATTTTGATAAAATATTTTTTTATGGCAATATTTGTAAATTTAGTCGGGCAAAAATCTTAGGTTAGGCCTAGACTGATGAACCAACACATGTATTTACATTTATTACCACAGTAACCAATTGAATAAAATAACACATAAAACAGCTGTTTGCTCCAATATTTCCATTAACAGCTGATTTCAAACTTTGAAGCAATTATTTGTATTTTTAACTTTTAGGTTAGGTTTTTATTAAAGTGTAGACCTAAGCCTTGATGGTTCAATTAACCTTTGTTATAACTGCTGTTATAAAATATAAAATTATTATTTGATTTTAACATTTAACATTATTAATTCTGGCGTTATTATTAATCCTACACCTTTATTATAAAGAAAAGTTAGCATCATTATGTGTATAGAATTTTCCAACGGGGAAGGCGTACTGAGCACGCACGGGTTTCCCCTAGTTAATTATAATCTTGTTCTGTTAAATAGAACCACAACAATAACATTCTTCAACTGATATACATAAAACATGAACTTGTCAAACAATTAACATAGTGAAGGATGTTGGTTTACCTGTATTGATTTAATATCTCTCTTAGCAGCAAAACGAGACTTCTGTGTTTAGGCACGTATCAGAGGGCGTGCGTGAACATTCAGGTCAGGGCTTTGAATAAACTAAAGTCATTATACAAATAAAGCAGTCGAACAGCAAAGAAAAGATGGTGGGACCTATAAATTTTAAAATCTTGAAAATTTTACTCTATTACCAGAAATTAAATGAAAACATTTGGCCATCAGCTTCAACACCATTCAATGAAACCATTAAACATAGTAATAGAATAGTAAAATTGTTAGTTAACCTAGAAGTAATTGTAATACAGTTTCTGTCAATCGATTCTTATTTAGAAATTCCTGAGAAAACGATGGCAAAAAGAGGTTACACCTTCCTAGAGGTGCGTGTAACGTTAGGCGTTACAATAAAAAATAGTTTTGTAAAATATAAAAAAATGGGTTAACAAAATTTTATATTAAGTTCAATTTAAAAAAAAACTCATCTATATATATAAAAGCGAAATACCACTCACTCACTCATCACGATTTCTCAAAAACTACCGAACGGATTGAAATTAAATTTGGTATGTAGCTTCCTCTAGGGCCATAGGTGCTCATTAAGAAAGGGTTTGAAAAAATTCGAAATTTTAGGGGGGGTTTAGGCGGATCAAAGTTATTAAATCACGATTTCTTCAAAACTACCGAACGGATTGGAATGAAATTTCGTATGTAGCTTCCTCTAGGGCCATAAGTGTTCACTAAAAAAGGGTTTAAATAATTGGAAATTTTAGGGGGTTTGGGAGGTCAAAATTACTAAATCACGATTTCTCTAAAATTACCGAACAGATTGGAATGAAATTTGGTATGTAGCTTCCTCTAGGGCCATAGGTGCTCTTAAGAAAGGATTTGAAAAAAATTCGAAATTTTAGGAGGGGTTTGGGGGGATCAAAGTTATTGAATCACGATTTCTTCAAAACTATGGAACAGATTGGAATGAAATTTGGTATGTACTTCCTCTAGGGCCATAGGTGCTCACTAAGAAAGGGTATGAAAAATTTCGAAATTTTTGGAGGGGTTTGGGGGGATCAAAGTTACTAAAATCACAATGTCAGATCTTTTATTATTATGACAATAGTGCTTTTATTATTTAAGATCTATATATATATAAGCCAAATACCACTCACTGAATGAACACTTCAAAAGAATACAATTACGTTAAAAAGACTTAAAATACCAACCACCACGGGCAACGCCGTACGGGTCAGCTAGTATTTAATAAAAACAATGAAGTGTAAGCTTATTACTTAAAAAGTCATTTACCTTTTTAATTTATATTATTATTATCATCCACAATACTTATTTCTAACCTAAAAATATTGTTTGTTTTACATTTACTTGTTACTTACACGTCATCTGTTAGGCATGTGACGTTCACTCTATGACCGTTTTGGCGGTAACTAACGTTGTTTGTCGTTGTGCAATAGAATTACGTCGCTACTTTATTGAAGCCTAGTTTACAATTTATCAAATTAATTTACCATTTATTATAAAATAATCTCGAGTATTGAACGTACAGCTGAGATAGTACTTATTACTAAGTGAAATCGTGGTTTAGAAATGATATTCAAGGCATCGTAAGAATTTACTGATACATGTTTTCTATGAATGTACACATGATGCAATTTTCAAATACAAGTAAATATCTGAAACTAGCAATGACTTACTCAATAAAACACTCAATTTGGTTATACTTAATCATAAAAAAAAAAAATTATAGGCAGATCAAAAAGAAATTATACTTACATAAAACGTTGTTTAGACCCTATCTTACACTATTACACAAAGTCTCAAAAGTTCAAAATTTGTATAATTTTAGTATGTATTTCCCTTTCACCTTATTGTTCTTGAGTCCTGAACGTTATATTTCACATATTTATTCACTTTCTTGATGTTATTTTAGCAGGCACACGTGCTAAAAATTCATCATCTCAAATCTTGTAGTCATACTTAAAAAAAAAACACACATTTCTCAATAATATTTGATAAATTAGTCCAAAATATATCAATTTAAAGACCTTTCCACCGACGATCACACATAAATTTCTATATTTCTTATAAAAAAAAAAAAACTCCCACCTCATTGCAATGATATATCAGTTCGCCTTCTTGCTTCATCAAGAAGGAAATACCACAATGCACTTGTGACAATGTTGCCAACCTGCTCTTTCAAACTAACTCTTATCTCTTTGTCATGATATAAGTTTTATACACATCTTCTATCACTTAAACTGTTTATACAAAACTAGAGAGAAAACTATTCAATCGATTTCGAACAAATTTGCACCAAACATGTCAATTAGGCCTGTATAGAGCACGAAAAAAGTGTTTGAAAATTTTGAAAAACAATCCCCTTTTTGGCAAAAAAAAACCCCCCAAAAAATCAGTTATTATTTTTTTATAAAAAAACGGCTCTAACGATTTTGATAAAATTTGACTTATTTTTAGCCCTTAATGTATCCTACCATATGCAAAAAAAAAAATGCTGTTTCTAAAATTCTCGTTTAGCTAATAATAATAACTGATTTTGGGGCGGGTGGCCACAAGGGGGTTGTTTTCCAAAACTTTTTAAATTCTTTTCCGTGCATTTTTACAGGCCTAATTGACATGTTTGGTGCAAATTCGTTCGAAATCGATCGAATAGTTTTCTAATAATAATTATTATTAGTTACTCTCCTACTTTAATGTATCACCTCTCCTACTTTAATACAATTACGAAGTCACAGTGAATCTGTTTAATAATTTAAATATGTTGTGCCAGTTTCTGGTACTGTTTATTGTAGGCTTCGACGGCTAGGATAGTTTTTGCTGCGTTCGTCTTCGAATTCACAACAATTAATTATAAAACAACCCTTGTTATCAAATTGTAATTCCAAAACATGACCGCACTAAGTAAATCAACACCAGGATGAATCAAGCTTAGTGAAAGTCGAAACATTGACCAACGCCATCTTGCGACGAGTTTACGAACTGATTTGATTAATATAATCGTTACCATAACAACGTCGTTTAATCACCCTACTTAGTATTTAATGATCGTCGATTCACGATGTTCAAACCGTGATCTATATAAAGAGAATAATTAATCCGTGATTAGTAAGTATCGCTTCGTGTGTGGCAGTCACGAACAGTACGTATGTCTGTCCGTCTCTCTTGCATATCAAGATGAAAGCGGTCGTTTCAAGGTTATGAGCGATGTATTTTTAGCGAATTTCAGCTATTGCAGTGAAACTTATGGTGAGGCCTAAGGTCGGGAGTAGTAAATGAGCACCGATCATGGTCCCCAGAACACGACTTGAGGTTTCGTTAAAATTTAAATATATATATATGTAGGGTATATTATATATGTAGATATGTGTTCGCACGATAGCGGCCGCATTTTAAGTCCGATCGGGTCCAAATTTGGAACACACGTTGTTTGTTTAAGTCGCTCGGGCGCGTTCGTTAGCCAAAAAAATCTAACCACGATTTTCGACCTAAAGTAACATTTTTTTTTACTTTCTCACTATACTATAGTATAGAGAAAGTATAGTGATCGCAAAATAAATCAATGTTGAGATTTTTGTGGAAATATCCGTTCTGGGACCCCCTGAGTGCAAAAAAGTGGTTTTTACAAAATATCTGTCTGTATGTCTGTCTGTATGTCTGTATGTATGTCTGTATGTCTGTATGAATACAAAGCTTGAGAGAAAACTATACTATCGATTTCAACCAAATATGCACCAGACATGTCAAGTAGGCCTGCATAGATGCACGAAAATGGGTTTTGAACAATTTTGAAAAACAACCCCCTTTTTGGCCAAATAACCCACAAAATATCAGTTATTATTTTTTTATGAAAAAACGGTTCTAACGATTTTGATAAAATTTGGCTTATTTGTAGCCTTTAATGTGCCCTACCATATGCAAAAAACCGCATCTTTCTAAAAATTCTCGTTTAGCTAATAATAATAATAACTGATTTTGTGGTTTTTTTTGGCCATAAAGGGGGTTGTTTTTCAAAATTTTTCAAAACCTTTTTACGTACATCTATAAAGACCTAATTGACGTATTTGGTGCAAATTTGTTCGAAATCGATCAAATAGTTTTCTCTCTAGATAATAATAATAATTATTATTAGTTAATCTCCAACTTTAATAAAAAATCCCCTCTCCTACCCCACCAAATTTGTACCAGACATGTAAAATAGGCCTGCATAGATGCACGAAAAAGGGTTATGAACATTTTTGAAAAACAACCCCCTTTTTGGCCAAAAAAAACCACAAAAAATCAGTTATTAAACCTATTTTTTTAATAAAAAAAGGCTTTAACGATTTTGATAAAATTTGGCTTATTTGTAGCCTTTAATGTGCCTACCCTATGCAAAAAACCGCATCTTTCTAAAAATTCTCATTTAGCTAATAATAATAATAATAACTGATAACAAAGGGGGGGGGGGGTCTTTGGAGGTTTTTTTGGCCATAAAGGGTTTTTTTTCAAAATTTTTCAAAACCTTTTTACGTGCATCTATAAAGACCTAATTGACGTGTTTGGTGCAAATTTGTTCGAAATCGATTGAATAGTTTTCTCTCTAGATAATAATAATAATATTTATTAGTTAATCTCCCTTTAATAAAAAATCACCTCTTCTACCCCACCCTACAAGTCACAGTGAATCTGTTTAATAATTTAAATATGTTTGTGAGAAAGTATGTGCCAGTTCCTGGTACCGTTTATTATTTTTAGATTTTTCGTACGAGAATTAAACACTTTTGGGGTTTCATATAAAAAATAAACGTAGGATATTATTCTGCACATTTTGTTCTTTTACGCGACCTCATAGGCAGCTTGGTTTTCCCAAAATCAATCAAAAAGTAAAATACCATAGTAAAAGTACCCGGTTCAAATCCACGTCGGGGCCGACGGTTGAGTTTATACGCTCGAGCAAAACGAAGCAGTTCGTAACCCGAGGCCGCAAGGTCGAGGTGCAAACTCGCAAAGCTGAGAGTGGAAGGAAGTAACACCCGAGTCGAAGCTGGAGGCTTACGAGCAAAGAAGTTGTACTAATATATTTCGTATACACAGGCAGCTATTCAGAGCGTTCTTGAGTAGATCAATTTCCAAAATAGTTAGTTGAAACCCTAAAACATAAAATCTTAATTTAGGAAATTCGCTCAACTCACGTTGCGGTTCATCTGCGTGGTCAAATTCTTTAATTTTTTTTTTAATGATTCAACAAAAAACGCTAATCTACTAATATATGACGTACATGCAGGCATCTATATGCCTTCATGAGTAGATCAATTTCCCAAATAGTTGAAACCCTAAAACATAAAATCTTAATTTAGGAAATTCGCTCAACTCAAGTCAGCGGTAGCGATTTGATTTAACATCATATAATTGTCCTTTATTCTTAAGGATTCCTTAATTGAATTAAACATTTTAAGTTTTGTATTATTATTATGTGATTAAAGCAAATTAAATCAATGTCAACCCAGAAACATTTTACATTACGGTAAGAACATTTGATTCAATTTTATTTGAAAGGTTTATTGAAAGGAAATTTAGTAGCTGGGAACAGAATAGCTGCTATTTTTTTTAATATTCCATGTTTGTTATTTTGTTTTTTAATAAAATCAGCTGACTATTCATCAATAAAATCTTGTTTCTAATTAGTCTAACATTAATCTCGTGGAAAATGACGGTTTTATAACGTCCTTTTTAAGATAAACTATTGAATTAATATTTGAAAAGGTATTGATTGGTGTTAAAACATTTATGGATAGACAGTATCCATCAATGATGTCGATTAATTATAAGCAGCAGGCGATTGTCTAAAGAAAAGTAAAATTTTATTAATTTCAGCCTACACCAAACACTTCTGCTTCTTAATCAGGAGATAAAGTATCTCTAGGATTAATAACAACAGTTTAAGCCAAATTCTATTAATATTGGAGTTGTGACCACAAAGTTTTAAAAAATAGTGTTAAGTATAATTAACTAGGGAGATCCCTGCGAGCTTCGCACGCCACCCTCTATGCTCTCTTCAACTGGTTACCATGGTAATAAATATCAAACTTACCACCTAAGTTAAACATTGTATTATATCATATATTTCTAGGAAATTACTTCATACGATAGAAGTTTGTTCAAGTTTTAATGTAATCATTGTTTAATATACTCTATTGACATAACGCAATAACAGTAATTATTTTCATTTTGTTCCTAACCTTAAATTCAAAGATCAAAGTTGATTAACCTAATCAGATGTTTCATATTTTATTGGATGCAAACCGTCGCTATGGCAATAATTAGTAAATTAATTTATTGTAACATGACATCAATACACATAAAATTAAGATTTTTATATTTATGACTTATGTTTTTTATTAAACGTCTGCACGCATTTAAATACGTTTCTTTTGGAACAATTAAATGATTGAGAGAACCAGATGGAACATTTATCAACGTACAATTAATTCTTCTGTTACAGTGGTTGTGGATTCTACCCTTAGCTTCAAGTATATCAGTGCCTACAGGGAAGTTAACCCCCATCACACCCGCGCAGCCCAGGAGCCGCATTCCATCCAGACATCCGCCTTCTGCGCCTGCGCCTGTTGTGGAGTACACGATAGAGCATCCAGAGCCTCCACCATTGGATCCGAGTTATGTTCCTGTCACTTACAAATACATCTCGGCTCTATCGCCTAACTCGATATTCTATGTAAGTTGAATTCGTCTTACAACTGCTGTTGTACCCGGGTTCGCCCTGGCTGAAAAGAAAGTATGTCTAAACTTTTTGTTGAAATTAATGACAGTATAAAACCTGAGACATGAGAGTTAGACTCGATGGCCAAGGGCTTCGTACCGGTAGCATTTCGAAAAACTACTGAATTAATATTTATATTATAAATACGAACTGTTTTTGTTTGAAAATATAGTTAATAAACGGTACCAGATAACTGCCACATACTTTCTCCCAGTTGAAACTTTATAGCTTCCCAAGAGTAGTAGCAGAAGGTGGTTATTTAGAATTGCAAAATTAGGACATACCATGGAAAATATTAGATGCATGTAACACATATCCATATTAAGTTTCATATTAGTTTCATTCAAAATATTAATGCACAAAATTTCAGCTCTCTAGCTTTCAAGAACTCTCTAGTCTCCTTTCTGTGGGTCCACGGTGTTTACTTTTCGCCTGTCTGTATGTGTTTTTTACAAAATAAATAATATCCAGAGAGCGGTTTGACCGATTGAGTCCATTCTTGACATGAAGTTATACCTAACAATGCTCTATTGCAAGACAATTAAACAATTACACCCAATCATGCGTTTCAAAATGGCGGCTTTAAAAAATTTTTAATCCTAAATTTCCTAAAACCCGTACATTTTAACAAAAAATGTCACGAGACCTTTTTTGTAGCCCTTTTAATTCTCAATCAGGGGGTGTAACTCTCAAAACAATCGTGTGACGAAGTAATGGATAATAACAGCATACGTACACACCAATTTGATATGTTTACCGTGTTGATATAGGACGCCGGGTTGAACAAACCAACCATTAGACAAAATAGGCATAGCTTAAACCTTCATCCGATTGTTTTGACTGTTACACCAGCCGATAGGGAATCAAAAAGGCTACAAAACAAGTGTCTCGAAATTGTTTGTACAAATTTACATCTTTTGGGTAATTCAAGTTTGAAGTTTTTAAACAATCACCATTTTGAAAAGCATGGTTTTTATTTTACCATTGTACGAGATCTCGTAAAAAGATTGTTTATTTTACTTAAAATATAACGTCGATAGGTTTAACTTTATGTCAAGTTTGAACTCAATCGGTCAAACCGTTCTCTAGATATCAATTATTTTGTAAAAAAAAAAAACAAATACAGACAGACAGAAAAAAATAAGCTCCGTAGACTTATGTTTATATTGTAAAATATTTTTGTCTCGATACCAGGAACAAATCCACCAAAATGTACCAGAGAGTTCGGGTTCCCTCTGTAAAATTAAAGTAATATTATAAAAATTATATGGGTAGTTTTTTAGTTAAATCCTAATAACTAAAGACAAACACTGTTCTCTTCAATAAAGTTCGGATACCAGTATGTGAGCAATTTCCCCGCTTTTAGTACTAGATACCTAACCTTAACATTTACCTCTTTATTACCCTTGTACCTACTTTCTACTAATAAAAGTCCTACACCTTTTATCTCATTTCGAAAGAATAAGTTTCCCAACACAACCGCATCGATGGTAACATCTTGGTCACGTCTCCGGCGGGGGAAAGGAACAGAAATCCTTCCGCGACTACAAAGATCGGAGAACACTTTGTATAAAACATGCTAACACGTATCCAACTCTCGTAAACTGTGCACACAGAGTACACGACTCTGCCGAGTGAACGGGCGATGCACGCGCGTCGTTATTCTATTTCGGTAGAGTGAAGCCGTGAAATTTGTTGGGTTATCCGTCAAATATTTGGTAAAACATTTATCAAGGAAAACTTATTACACCTGTCCAATTTCTTTGATCCGCTGGGTCAACTAGATATATTTTGGAGTTATGTTTCGGTTTATTCTTTTATTATTATTATTATTTATTAACTATAATTAAAGAATTTCAGTTGAAAGATCGTGATTCATATTATAACGGGGATTAAGATTTTTTTTAAACTTGTAAATCTACTTTTACAATAAAATAAACATATTTAATTTTCGTTAATGTTTTACAAAACAACATAAACATAGGTTATACTGCCAACCCCAATATTACAGACTGAAATTTGCTCTAAAGGTTTTTGCCTTGCACTCGGTTTTTGTAGGCATTCGTGTGAATGTCAATAAATATATATGAAATCTGAAAAAAATGTATATTTTGATTTTAGGAGGTTAAATAAAAATATGTACTATACGCCAATTAATATTTTAGTACTCTATGCTTATTATTTTTTGAAAATATTTGTCAAAGTTTAAAACATGTCAAAGATTCATCAAAGTTTGATGAACGAATTATGTCGTCAAAGAATCGTCAAATTTTTTTTATAAAAAATGTTTCATCAAACAAATGTTACGTTTATTTAAAAGTGTAATATGTATCTTAACCACAATCAATACAATTAATATTCTGAAACTAGGGTTTCGTGCTTGGTTAAACGAAGAATAAGTTAGTTGTTTTAACGTATTTATGATCTCAGCTATTTTGGAATTTGCAATACCAGAGTTCTCAGTTTGGATTTTTTTGGACAATATATTCAGTAGGCTATATTCTCAATTTCTGAGTTTTCTTAAAAATTCGCAGTTGTAAAAAAAATTATCCCTACACTATGCATGCATTCTTCTCTTCTTTGTTTTCGACATGCTCGAACCAGTTCATAGGCGTATTACACTATTAAAAATAAACGTCCGAGTTCTTTGATCAAAATCTTTCAAAATCCGACGATTCTTTGACAAAATAATTCCTTCATCGACGAGACCCTAGTTTCATTTTGTTTTTGTTGACATTTTGTAAACTTTGACAAAGACTTTCAAAAAAGAATAAAGTACTAAAAGTTTAATATAGTATGATATAGGTTTACTGATTATGTGTATGTCACGTGACTTCCTTTTTTCCCTTTTAAGGCTCTTCTTTACCTTGAAGAAAACTCCCGAGTGTGCCGTATGATTTCAACACGAAAGGTCCGACTAAAGCCGCAAAATCGTTGAAACATGCATTCGTAATACCGTGTTTCGGATTCTATTTATAAATTATTAATCTGGGAAACTACTTTAAGTTATATACAAGGCTTTATATTTTTTACGTGTTATATTAAAATATGGAAATTATTGCTTAAAACTCCCAAAAAATGCGTTAAACGTAATGAGTTGCCGTCGATTTCTTTCAATTATGAGATATAAGACAAAATCACAAAGCCTTTAAGAACAATTTAAGATGTTCCACAACTTTTTAGGTTGAAAAACGGCGTCCGAAACACGGTAGTACGAACTGCATATTTTTGCTGTTTTACGCAAGGTATCGAAGACCCTTAATGACTCGCTCAAAATAAGTATTTACGTTCTCAGTGTTTGTGTTTGTGTGTTTTATTAAATGTTTGACGAGCTCATAATAGTAATAAAATTTCTGATGATGGAGTAAATCTCCGAAACGAGTCATTAAAAAGGAAAAATTAAGTCATGTGGCGGGCACATAACACAGTAAGTAAACCTTTATTGTACTTCGTTGTCTTGGATACCAAAAGAAATATGAATTTGTATGCATTTGTAGGTATCCTAACCTCAAAATATGTCTTTTCATATATAATCCAGTCAAATTGTGTTTTACGCAAGGAAATGATGGGGTAGTTTTAGTTTCTTTTATTTGATATGATTTTGGGGTGATGAATCCGAATCTGAGGTTTGCCTACAAAATTTCGTGACGCAACATTGAAAAAAATACAAAAACGTGTAAAAAATCTCTTGTTTTGCAGGTTTTTTTTTGCTTATAACTCGAAAACTATCAACTTTTCGTACGTAACCTCCCTATTCGAAAAGAAAGTACATAAAATTTCCTACAAATTTCATTCCATAGATTTTTCCTCCGACGAACCTTGGGCCTCGGCGCAAATTGAAAATTGGCGTATTTCGGCTGTCTCCCCAAAAACCCATTTCACTAAAAAATTTTAGTTTATTATTAAAGGATGTCAATTAGTGAATTCCATCCAGTTCTCTGCATATATATCTCATTTACATCGTATTTAATGAAGGTATAGGTATTTTTTACTTAAATTACATAGTTAAATTTAAAGTCCAAAATTATACAAATTTTGTTACAAAAAAGTTGAAATTTCAAAGATATATCTTAAAAAATGATTACATGTTATTATATTGTGTTATATTACATTATTATATAAGCCGTTATAGGATTCTGGGTGAGGGATTTTACAGGTGGCTGGTACCGACACAAGTTCAGGGCTGTTCGTCTGGAAATGAAAGAGGTTGTGCGAAAATAAGAACTAGTAATCATATCTCAAGGACAGATAAAAGTATATTTTGTATAAAATTGCCCAAAGTGGGGAGGGTGCTCATCTCATGAAAATGCAAAATGGTGATTTTCAAAATATCAAAAACAAATTTCAAAAGAAGGCATTCTTTGTATCAGGGCTACACAGGCAAATCAAAATCACCAAAATTTTCTCCCATCATTGCCACATATTTATTTGACAGGGCCAACATAGGAGCTTTTGTGGTAATTAGGATGTCAGTGTCCTCCACAGTTTTCTGTGAATCAACTTTTACATCATCAGATTTTAAATTAGCATAGATATTGATCTGCTCTTGTTTTTGGAGTTTGCAAGGAAAATCTCCTGCGAGACAGAGTGCACCATCGATTCTGTAAATGATATTGCAGCAGATTGATTTCTTTGTTCTCTTCTCAATCGTTATATGATCTTGGTGCATTCACAATCTTCGTCAGGGTAGTCATCGAAAAAGGACAACGGAATTTGATTTGTAGTTTGACTTGACGTATGATACATAACTGCAGGATACAAGAAATAAATGTCAGTAACATTGAGGTATTTGTGTTGGAAATTACAGACCAGAATAACTTTCTCCTGGGGAAAAAAATATGAAACTGGGGTTCAGAAGTTCTTCTACTCTGATCTTAAAAGAACTATATCTCTTCTTTGAATAAAAGGAGCAATTATTGCACCTAAAAAGATAAATTCGTCTACATTCATCCTTAAAAACATCCTTAAAAACATTCATCCTTGTATGGATCTCTTTCTTCTAACTGTAATTCTTGAATAACAGTTGTATTTACATCTCCAATTTTTCGCAGTTGTATCCCTGGTCTGATAAGTAATATTTGTTTAGTTTGTTTCTATTTTCCTTCAGTAGCGCCATGGTTGGATAAGAGTTTGTTGCAGAGCTTAATAAGTCAGTATTACTCGATCAATTACAGCAACTGAACTGCACGATAAACCAATAAAACAAAACCCCAAAGTATATTCTAGTTAATGACCAAGCTAATAAAAAAAATTTGACAGGAGTAATATTTTTTCTTCCATACATTTGATCAAAATATCTTTCCTTAAAGTTTGACCAAATATTTGACAAATATCTTTAATTTGCCCTTAATAAATTTGTTCATCGACAGTCAAACTATCCTAGGTTTTCAAATTGTGTCTTCTTTGCTTTCAGTTTTATTTATTTATTCTACAGTTCCACATTCTTTCTTTTTTCTAGCTCTTTTTATCTTTTTTCTACTTTATAATTTCCTATACTAAGATCATCCGCAAATACGTGTTATCTAAAGGCAAATACAATCACAAAAAACAAATTATCAAAGATACATTTAGTTTTATAGTTTTATGCGTGATTACTTACATACAAAACAGTATAGTTATAGAAAATTGAAATTTATTGTAATTCGTTTCAGAATGCCATGCGGAGAAATCGATGTATTTATGCATACAAGTAAATGGCATTTTTCTGAACATCCGGAACATTTGCAAAAAACCTAACTTAAAATCGTCAACATTTTTCAGACGCCATTTTTAGAGTTAAAATAATGAAAATTTGATTTACCCTAAACGTATACCTACTTAAAATATAAGTCTCGTCTAAAAAATATGAGCCCCGGATGAGCCTCCTACGAGGACGGCAACTGGGTCTAATTGTATTAAACATTTAACCCTTTTTTAATAAATAAATTAAATATCTCGTAAACTAATATTTTTCAGTGAAATTTTAATGGTATCTTAAGGGCCGCAATAAAATGCTTCTTTACTGAAAGGTTCAAGGGTCTAGGAGTTTTTCTCAAAGAATGAAATATACTTTCGTTAAACAATTTAATCGGTTTTTTTTCAACTATTTAAACAAATTATTAACAGATTTTAACTAGGAGGTCTCAAATTAACCGTTTTTAGTACCCACACGAAAACAAAATTTTAAATACCCATTGGCAATTGTCTCCAAACTATATAAAGAAAACAAATTTTTGCAAATTAAACCACTATTTAAACAAAGTTTCGGATGTTCAAAAGTGGATCAGGAAAATGCCATTTACTTTTTACAAAAAATCATCGATTTTTCCACATGGTGTTTTTAAACGGATTACAATATGCGTTTTCTCTAATTCTACTGCACTAATATAGCAATTGTAACTTCTGTACGGTTTCCTTACTTCAGGTATCGATATTGTGTCAAAGAAATCACGTAGTTTGACAATATGTCCTTTACGTCGACTACTTTTTGGAGTCCTTAGACCGGCTCTAAATGTCAACCTGGGCGGTCAGTTTCGATGATTCAGTAGGAAAGTGAGTGTAAGGAGGCTACAACTGACGTGTCACTGATATTAATTGAATTCGTGTCTTTTGACAGATCGTGCAGCACGAAACGTCGATATGGTGATGCTTAAACTAATTATAGGTTTTATTTGTGTAATTCTGTTTTATTGTCTAAACTTTTACCAACACGTACTAGCATATGGTTGCAAAGGTTAGGTACAATATATGAGGCAAACCTAATTTATAGGCTTCTAGATATCGGTACTGGTGTAAACATTCTGTATACATTTATAATCAGTTTGCCAAAAGCTTAATGCTAACTGTTTTGCTAGATTTGAAACAAAATTTGTTGAGATCGATTTATGCTTGTGTTTAAATAATCAGCTGTAATAAAACACATTGGCAATGGTTTCTTTAACTTAAGTTTAACTCATCTTCAGGTTAGTTTTATAACATGTTGTTAGTTAGGCTACTTCAGAATACATGTAGGAATAGATTTTCGAAGAAGGGAAATCTGTGTTATTTTTAAATGGAATATTAATGTTTTAAAAATATTCTGTAAAATATTATCTTATTGTATCTTAAATACATTTAAAAAAGTCACAATACGTTCTTTTGGCAACATTTCAAGCACATAAATAGTTGTAACAAATTACATGTGTTTTAATTGTCAAATGTGTACCATTTAATTTCACGACCACCATTTCATTTTGTGGCTGTAATTTCATTACACAATTACAATTTTATTTCGTGATTACCATTTCATTTCATGACAACCATTTTACTTCACGATTGCCATTCAATTTACAACTACCATTTCATTTTAAGACAAATATTTATTTCACAACTACCATTTTACTTCACGACTGTCATTCAATTCACAACTACCATTTCATTTTAAGACAAATATTTATTTCACAACTACCATTTCATGTTATGACTAAAAATTTCATTTTACTACTACCATTATTTTCACAACTACCATTTCATTTC
>JAGFPH010007602.1:0-18415 GCA_018207615.1 Philaenus spumarius | reverse complement strand
TTACATGCATAACGTTAACAAAACATTACAAAACAACAAGAAATAATTATCCTAAGCCTGACACCCATACATAATAATTACATAAATACACATGCACACCCTCACACACAGACACACACTCACACACACTCAGAAAATACTATATACTAAGACAAATAAAAATGAATTACGTATGAAAACTAGGCAAAGATTACCAACAATATGAACATTTTGCAAAGATTGACAACAACAACACAAATATTAAATAAACGGTATCAGTTAACTGACACAAACTTTCTCCCAACTTACTGTAGTCAAAATAATATTGTTTTTAATCATTTTATTTACTACTTTTTAGAACAAAACAAAAAAATAATATTCTACCTACGTCAATCGTATAAAAAAAATTATTGTCCCAGGCGGGATTCGATCGCGCGACCTTTGAATTACTGGTCGTGTTCGCTACCGTTGTGCTACCCCGTGCGGCCGTCGCCGCGATGCTAGATTGACAACATAAACTTGTTTATTTTTTAACATTTCCCCATAATTATAAAACGCCGAAGTTTTGATAAAAGCGGGTGGTGTCATTTTGTTTGGCATCTTAAGCACTATAAATACTGAAAATTTGATCAAAATCGTTAGAGCCGTTTTTGAGAAATTTGCATTTTTGTCGTTTTTTATGGGTTTTTGGGGGTAAATTACCCTTAAAAATTAAAAATTCCAAAAAATGAAAAAAACGCCTGGAGATATTAGGGTTTAGTACCTACATACCAAATTTCATGAAAATCGGACCAATAGTGTCCGCTCTGGTCGTGTATACATACTGACAGACTGACAGACAGACACCACGTCAAAAACACTTTTTTGGGTTCAGGGAGCACCAAAACAAAAAATTCCACTAAAAATATTTTTGGGTTCAGGAAGCACCAACACAGATAATTGCACTAAACAATTTTTTGGGGTTCTGGGAGCACCAAAACAGATAATTCAACTGAAAATTCAAATTCGAACATTTTTACGAAAACAATACTTTCTCCATATACTACGTATAGGGTGGAGAAAGTAAAAATGATCAACAAATGGTTGAAGGGGAGCAAAGACATGAAAACAAATACAAATTTACAACTTTAATAATTAAATTCGCGGACTAATTCCCATCTGTATTGCCAAGCCTGTTATACGTACCGAGCCAGATATTTCCAATTTAATGTATAATAATGAATGTTATGTACTTTTTATGTAGTTTAATCTCGTACTTTTGAGATGCTCGCAGTTAATCTTGAATGGCTATGTAGAGCCACTTATATATTACTAGAATGATTTGGTTTAACATTACAAATCAAATCAAGGGATGACGCAAATTTTGCATACATTTCATTGCAGACAATACCTAACCTAACTTAACCTAATACTCCTCGAATTCTAAAGTAAAGTCGTATTTTTCGTTTAAAAAAAATATGACACATATTTACTCCTTCACCGATTAAAATAAACAAAGCCTGAAGGCCGCTTTTTATATTACTGGACTTGATTTGTAATGTTAAACCAAATCATTACATATAAGTGGATCTACATAGTCATTCAAGATTAACTGTGTGCATCTCAAAAGTACGAGATAAAGTCACATAAAAACGACATAAATTTTAAATTCATTATGTTACTTTAGAATTCGAGGCGTATAATGTCTGCAATGAAAACCATTACGGATTCATTTTAAAAGAGAAGATATTAACCCTCGTCACTTCTGCACCACTGAGCAGACCCGGCTCTGTGGAAACGTCACCGCCCAAACTGACATGGAGGGTTTATTGCCACCAGTCCGCAACCGAACCTTTTACAATCCTATTAGCTACGCTTCCGTGAACGCCCTAGTTCAATATTAAAATCAAACTAATTATAATGTGATATACTGATTCACGAGTTCATATTAAGAACAACGATGCAACCAACATTTCTGTTTTTGTCCCATTTCAGTCGGACTTTTTTTTACGGTTTTAATAAAATTATAAACTATAAACAAAATACAAAATGTGTCGGTATCATTCTCAGTGGTTTATTTTTCCTTTATACAAATTCGAAACTGTAAACGTATAATAAACATAACAATTGTATGTTTCAAACATTTTAATTTTATATTTTAAACATTTATGTAAAAGGGTCGGTTGCGGACGGGTGACAATAAACCCTCCAGATCAGTTTGGGCTGCCTCAAGTTACGCTGGCACGACCTATAGTATAGAACACAATGGGGTTTGATAATTTAGGGGCTATTAAGGGATACAGGTCAATATTGTTTATAGCCGTTATAAATATTAAGCTGAGTAATAAATAAATCTATAATTAATTTTATATCAACAAAATAATTGTTATAGTTCATAAATTTTATACTAAATAAATAAGTCAAAAAACATATAAATGGCCAAACTATTTCTAAAACTAAGTGATGAATATTGCAAAAAAAATCCTCACTTTAATCAAACAGCATTTAAAATAATATTATAAAGTTTATAATAGACAAAAACCGCTTTATTCTATTATATTGACACGTTGACTGCTACGCAAATTTCGTATTTCCTATGCCAGGAGCTGACCTTTTATTTTTTATATTTATAGCCTAAATGAGTAGAAATTACCTAATTTTTTATTTTTAAACCTTTCTACGTAATAATCACTAATATTTTAAAGCGGACGCACATGTGCGTCCATAGCACATAAGCTTAAAATTGGCGTGCGTAGCACGCAATGCTCTGTATTTTAAAAGTAGTCCCAATACGGGGGTTGGCGTGCGAAGCACTAAATGCATTATGTATCGGCGTGCAATGCACTGTGCGTCTGCCGCTTCTCATAGTGTTCAGTGTCAAGCTCACATGTGCGTCCTTTAGCAGTGAACGTGTTGAATATACAATATGCATACTTGGATGAAATTTATGCTGTTGGTCCACTTAGCCCAGTAAAACGGTAGCGAAAAATCCCCTCCCGTGGAGAAATGGGTTGCTCTACGGTTCTATAGGTTTTTTTGAGTGCTGAATCCGAATTTGAAGTTTGCAACCAACATTTCCTGTAGTTAACCAAGATATTCGCAAAACAATATTCACACCTTTTCTGTTCTTTTTTTTTAGAAACATAGAAATTTTGCACTTGATCGAAAAGACCACCTTATACAAAATTAAAGAATTAAAAATTGACTATGAACTTCATCGGCAGTTTTTGAATCTAGGATCAACGAGTGAGGATCTAGAACGAGTTGAAAATTGACGAAATTTGCGTTTTTCGTCGGGTTTTCGCAAAAAAACTCGTAATCTATGAATTTTTCAAAGAGACCCACTATGTACAAATTGAAAGAGCAATACACAAAAATTCCTTCTTTTTCCAGTTAATGATAAAATATTAACATACAATAATACTGCGTTTACTGTGTAAGTATAGCATCTTTACAACCGACATGGAATCAAAACGGCTACAAAAAAGCTATCGAAAAAATCGGTTTTTTGGTCATTTAGGTTTGACATTTTCAAACAGCCGCTATTTTTAAACGTTTAATAGGATGTAAACGGTTATTTTTCTTGAAAATACCATTGGTAGGTTAAACTCCGTGCCAATTTTGAACACAATCGGTCAAACATTTCTCTTGATATAAAAAAACACAATGTTGGATTTCCGGAAAACGAAGCTTTTCCAGCCTATGTTCGTTCGTATGAAGAATTTTACTTTTTTAGGTCTCTTCTGAAGTTGTGCCTACCTCTCGTCAGACACTTTATATATATAGGTATACTAGCTGACCCGTATGGCTTTGCCCGTGGTGGTTGGTATTTTCAGTCTTTATAACGTAATTGTATTCTTTTTAAGTGTTCAGTCAGTGAGTGGTATTTGGCTCTTACATATATAGATCTTAAATAATAAAAGCACTATTGTCATAATAATAAAAGATCTGAAATTATGATTTTAGTAACTTTGATCCCCCCCCAAACCCCTCCTAAATTTTCGAAATTTTTCATACCATTTCTTAGCGAGCGCCTATGACCCTAGAGGAAGCTACATACCAAATTTCATTCCAATCCGTTCGGTAGTTTTGAAGAAATCGTGATTTAATGACTTTGATCCACCCAAACCCCCCTAAAATTTCGAATTTTTTCAAACCCTTTCTTAGTGAGCGCTTATGGCCATTACAAAACTTTGCCTCCCCCCCCCCCTCCTAAATAGACAGTGAGTTATAATCAGCTCATATTATATTAATATTCACTTCATAATACTAAACGAGTTCATTGTATTACCTTTCTACTTTCTGAAGGAAACGCATTGTAACAGACAGACAAAGGAGTGGCACTTAGAAAGAAAAGTAGGCAATTGAGAAAAAGTCGAGGGCAAACAAACGTTAAAGAATATAAAAGCCATAAAAGAAAAAAAATATTTATCAACACACTATTAATCGTTTTATTTGAGGTTTTTAATAAAAATTAAGTGCTAATAATTTAACTTGCTCAGTTTCTGGTGCAATAAAGATAAATAACAGTCCCATTTTCTCTGCGTTCAAACAATTTTAAATAAAGGAATGTTCTTTTTTAAATTTTCTCCTGTATTTTCTTTTAAAGTAAGAACAGTTAAATTTACTATTTCAACTTTGTTTAAATGTTAAAATCCTTCAAATACGCTAACAAAATCTACATCTCAGAATCTGCTTAAAAGGCCACCGAACGATCGCCAATCGGCCGATGATTACCGAAGAGTGACGACCGCAGTGCCTGAGGCCAACGCCTCATGAATCACCAATGTTAATGCTCGGCGAAGACAAACACTCAATTGCCGTGGCAGCGGAATGCAAACGAGGAAGTTGCAGTAATAATTTCGGGTCACGATGTTTCGTTAAATCGAAGGAAGACAATGGGAAAAGTGCACCGACTGCGTAACCATCATACGGGTCGAAGCGTGAGGTGACATAGCAAAGATATAATGTGATAATAATACTATTAACTGATAAGAAGTTGAGCAATGGAGGGTTGTTGCTCAATTATCCGGTAAACAAGTAAGATGACCTCGATAGCTCAAGCAGTACGACAGCCATTCAATACGATGTGGTTCGAATTGTCTTAGGTTCGAACCCGATTACTTCATAGAGAGAAAGTTAAGCGAAATATATCCTTTTCAGAATTTAATTTGTTATGAGCCACAACCCCTAAATCATTGGTGACAGACTTGTGAAATACATGCAGTGTCAACCATCTCATTTAAATACATTTTTCAACTGTTACGGTATCACAAAGTTTTCTTTCATTTAATGTAAGTGTACTTTTTGTATAATCAAAATGTTATTCAACTCCTATAAAAGCGTGTGTAGAAAAAAGATTTAAAATATCATTTAAAATAGAATGAAATGAATAAACAAGTAATGGAGAATTTAACGCCTTACACAGAACGATCTCCAACGTTCAAAGATACAATTAAATTATTTTCAGAATTGTGAAATAAACTAGTCAATTATAGGTATATTATATTTTTGAAATTAATACATTGTTTAGTGGACCATTTAGAATGTCTGCTCTCTTTGAATAGCCAAAAGCACTCAGGCGCCATCACATTCATAATATTTTTCACAAAATTAACCAACAAAATTATTTAATTATTAGCCGACTTATTCTATTACACGGAATAGTAATTATGTCTACAAAACATCTATTTACTAGTAAGTCCCCGTAAAAAATCACAGGAAAATTAATTAGACACATCAATAATACAACATAAAAACAAAACTATTTAAAACTAACAGACTTTATCTACGCCTATCTAACTATGCTGACGGGGATTTTTAACTCGGTAAATGTGTACAGTTAAAACAGTTATAAAACTGTAGGCTTATTTGACAAAATTTTGTATTTATATACACTATTATATATCTAAATTAAAAGATACAAATATTTTCTTTTAATTAATTTTTATTTCATATCGATAGATCAAATGATTTTGAAGTTACTAATATTATAATGAAGACATTAATAATGAAATACGTTTATATATTATACGAAGTTGCCGTAGGAGTATCTCTTCTTTAAATTTGTATAAATTAATATATTCATAAAAATGGTTGTATTTATATGCACCGTATATCCCCAAAGCAAATCTTATAACGTATTATTGCCTGCGTTAATTCTTTAAACCATATTTAAAAAAAATCAAATTCACAATCCTTATATTACTGATTGAAGTTGTAAACATAACACCAAAGTATAATCTAAGCTAGGTTTTGTTTAAGTATTACAGATGGGTAAAATGAGCTGTTATATTATATTGTTACTCACGTACGAACGTGATTATTAATATAGTGATCGTAAAAAAAATCGATGTCAAGATTTTTGTGGATATATCCGTTTTGGGAACTCCTGAGTACAAAAAAGTGGTTTTTTTAAAATGTCTGTCTTGTGACGCGCTCAGGATCCGGATTAGGATCGTATGAGAGAACCTAAGCCTGTCACAACTTATCTATGTCGAATGTCACCAACGATCAAGTAGGCTATGAACAGCGGGTCCACCAAATCCGTCAGCTGGCTTCGCGGGTAACGCCATCTCTTCACCGACCTTCAGGCTTTGCACTCCATCGCGGAGAGATCGACGCTATGTATACAAAGCTAAAGAGAAAACTAATCGATTGATTTTGACCAAATTTGCACCAAACATGTCAACTAGGCCTGAATAGATGCATGAAAAAGTTTAAATTTTTTTTTAAAAACATCCCCCTTTTTGGCCAAAAAAACCCCCAAAAAATCTGTTATTATATTTTTATAAAAAAAACGGCTCTAACAATTTTGATAAAATTTGGCTTATTTGTAGCGCTAACATATCCAAAAAACCTCATCTTTCAAAAAAATTTCGTTTAGCTAATAATAATAATAATAACTGATTTTTGGGGGTTTTGGGCCAAAATGGAAGTTGTTTTTCAAAAATTTTCAAAACCTCTTTTCGTGACTCTATACACGCCTAATTGACATGTTTGGTGCAAATTTGTTCGAAATCAATCGAATAGTTTTCTCTTTAGGTAATAATAATAATAATAATATTTATTAGTTACTCTCCTACTTTAATGTACCCCTCTCCTACTTTAATACAATTATGAAGTCACAGTTGGGGTTACATATGGGGGTTGGCGTGCGAAGCACGCAGTGCACTATGTATTGAAAATACTCCCAATACGGGGGTTGAGAAGCACGCAATGCACTCTGTATTGAAAATATCCCCAAGACGAGGGTTTTCGTGCGAAGCACACAATGCATTGCCCGATAATAATTTAAATAGGCCTATGTGTGTGAGAAAGTATGTGCCAGTTTCTGGTACCGTTTATTTATTTCATGTTCATAAATCAAATGGTTTAGATTAGAAGATACTATTATTATAAAATGGTCATATGTACCAAAATTTGGGTATAATTTTATAAAATTGTAGGCCTATTTGTAAAAATGGTGTACTTGCCCTACATTAATATTTATTAACTTAAAGATATAAATATTATTTTTTAATTGCTTTCTATTTCATATTGATGTATCTAATAGTTTTGATGTTATGAATATTATAGAATAGTCAAGGGTTGTACAATGTAGATATGACTTTTTTGAAGTGTAGGTATATTTGTTAAAAATTGTATCTATATACGTTATTATACATAAAAATAAAGGATACATATAAATAAAAATAATACATATTATCTTTTATTTGCTTTTTATTACATATTGATATATTATAAAATAGATTTGATGTTATGAATATTATAAAATAGTAAAGTGTTTAAAAATCTAGATATGATTTTTACAGTGTATGCCTATTTTTTTTCTTAATTTGTTATCTACATACATTGTTATACATAAAAATAAAGATACATTAATTATTATATTGTATTTGCTTTGAAATCCATATTAATATATTAAATAGTTTTGATGTTATGAATATTGATAAGGCAAGGACTAACAAAGAAATGATCCAGAAAGTAGTTTCACGGTGACGACGCGTGACAGCAGTGTACTTCTTGGCATGATATCACACTAAATACGTGACAGTGTGACATCACGTGAGCTCACGTGACGTGACGGATGTTAATTGTACGTTTGATGAAAGCTATTGTATATATTACACGTTGATTTTCTCACAAAAGAAAAGCGAAAACAAAACACGCTCACGGGGAAGTTCGGCAATTCTCTCCAGCTGGAACCATTGAACTCTACTAAGAAAATGTAAATGGTGTGCAAAGCCACTTGAGTCAACCCATCGATGTATAAACACACTGGATTGCGCGCTGAGTAGCTGAAAGGTTCGAGAAACGAGCCGGCCGGCGTGGAGCTTCCCCCTCCACTGGAGGGATAGACCCGCGGTGGGCAGCGTGATAGATGGACAGTGATACACGTTGTTGTTGTTATATACAGTTCAATTCTTTGATTTATCCTCTACACTTTTTTATAATAATATGTCATTTTTGGGCAGAGGAAATAGTATTCCTAAATTACTATTCAAAACAGGCCTAGTTTTGTTAGCAGTCTTGTAGTAGGAACATAAAAACTGGTGTTTTCAAAATAAGAAATTTGAGATTGATCAATACTTTTATACAGTTCTATTTTAGAACTAAATTACGAAACTTTTTTACATTTATGAAAAAAATTACAAAAAATGTTTACTACTTTTTATATAGGCCTAAAGTTGAACTTTTTCCTTTCGTTACTAAACACTAGGGACTCTGCCCCTGGACGCTTCGCTTCGCTCGCAGTTGGAAAATTCGCTAATGAATCTCGTTAATCTTTGGCTCGTTTGTACATTGGTTTGTAAAATTATGAAACCAGGCTTAAATGTATTAACGGTAATTACAAGATTAATTATAACCTCAAATACATGCTTTAGAAACATGAGAAACTTTCATTACGATTTTAGTCCTAGTTCTACTATCTTCTGTCAACTAATGTTTTGAAACCAGGACTAAATATACAGTAGTAAACATAACCTCAATACTATGTTTCAGAAATGAGCCAGGCCTATATTACAAAATTGACTATTAGAATTTATCCATTTTTGCCAAGTTTACTTTTTTTTATAAAATAAATTGTTAAATCAGAACAATTTATTCTAATTCTAACGTGCTAAAACAGTATAAATTAGATTGTTTTTTAATAGTAATTAAAAACTATCCAATGAACAGCTGATTTAGGATAATACTCAATCTCATGGCTTGTTTATAAACAGCTGTTTTGATTGCTTTATTTACTATTTCGTTGTAATTTTGTAACCAACATGGCAACCCATAAGACCCTATGTTAAAATTTTTCAACTTTTAAATTAGATTTTCTAAAAAAATTGCGTTTTTACACGAAATACAACTATATGGGTGTACTTAAAAATCAATACTACACCTAAATACAAAATTTCTTTGAATTCGTTACAGCCGTTTTTGAGATCCACGACAGATACAAACAAAGATAGATACAAGAATTGCTCATTTAAAGTAATAGGATGCTTGTTCCTTGAGCTAATAACTTTGTTAATTTTACTTCAATCATTTTGTTTACTTGCAAAACTGGCATATATGAATTCTTTAAACCTTTATCTACAAAAAAGCTATGGAACACTTTTGAATGATTTTAGAATAAACGTGTTGACTAAATGGTTGAAATACAAAAACTTGGACGATTTTTTTACAAATTTAAAGTTTATGGTCATTTTGTGAGCTTATGGTTTGAGATACGGAAAAAATCAAGAATACTATTTTGTTGAAAATCTAATTTGCTACCCGCAAAATATTAGTTTTTAAATTCGACTTACAGTTAAGACACAAACTGGCTTTGGAAAAAAGCTTACACTGAGAGCTTACAATTCGATCACTTAAGTCAATGGAATAACTTTACTAACTTTTAAATTAAATCAAGCAATAGCGAAGCATTGCTGGGTCCACTAGTTTACTATAAAAATAAGTGTTACATACTGTATAACAATTAAATATTGTTTAGAAATTAAAATGATTATTTTATAAATAATGTTTGGTGCCGTTGTTGAAGCTGAGCAAAATAAATTAAAACATTTGTGAGCGTTGCATTAACTTTGAATGCTTCACGTCTTGTTGCTGTCCCTCCAGTGGTGGGGGAAGCTTCTAGGCCAGCCGGACCGTATTCAATACACGCAGCCAGCGATCCAGTGTGTTTAAACATCGATGAGTTAACCTTATAGTCCTAGGGCCCAGGCCTTTAAAAGTTTATGATCACCTAACTCTTGAGACTTAGTATATCTCTTATTTACGTCGTGTCGGACAACATTTTTATTTGCAACAATTCTCGGTAGCGGGGCGTTTTACTTTGAGGACCTGGCAAAGTCGTTGATTTGACGCGGTAAAAAAATGTATAAAATAAATAATAGTCTTTCTTTTAATATAAAGTTGTATGTAGAAAGCGAAAAACATTTTGTCTGACAAATATTACTGGTAATTTCTGCGCGTCCGACACAACGAACATGATAAAGTTATGACGTCATAAAATTTAGTACCTAACCACTGATTTTTTCAGAATCGTTTATAATATATATATGTAACTAAGTGGTAACCTTGTCCGACAAAATTTTCGTGGCATACTTGTTGACGGACGCCTTAAAGTTAAGGGTTTCATGCAACCCCTATATTTATGTCCTTTTATAGGGTGCGTAAAGTGTCTTATTTTGTGATCAGTGATTCAATTGTCCGACAAATAAATTGGGGCAAACAAATAGTCCGACAAAAAAAGTGAAATTTTTAAATAAATATATAAATTTTAAACGGGAGGTGCAGTTCAATTCAAACGTATTTTTCTCAGTTAGTTATATAGAGCTAAAGCTGAATAATAAGTAGATATTTTCATTATGCATCTCTTAACTACTGTTTTGAGCGACAAAATTCCGGGGGAGCTCTCATAAGGTGTTCATCTGCCTGGGCGACAGGACTAATTTGTTACGTTTCCCAAGTCCAAGTAAAGAATATTTTCAAAAGCCGAATTTAGCAGTCTCAACCAATTTAAAGAGGTGCAGGTATCTTTATAGAATACTAGGGGAGATCCCTGCGTGCTTCGCACGCCAACCCTCAATGGAACCTTCGAAAAACATATGTTATGTTTTATTTATAATAAAGGTGTAGGATTAACAATAACCTCAAAACTAAGATGGTAAATAATGTTAAATGTTCGAATCAAATTATTTCTTATATTTTATAACAGCAGTTATAATAATGGTTACAAGAACCAGCAAGGCTCAGGTCTACACTTTAAAACCCTAACCTAAAAGCCAGAAATACAAAAATAATTGCTTCAAATTTTGAAATCAGCTGTTAATGGAAATATTGGAGCAAAACCAGCTATGTTATCTATTATGTTATTTAATTGGTTGCTATGGTAATACATTTAAATACTTGTGTTGCTTTATCATTCTAGGCCTAACCTTAGAATTTTTTACGACTAAATTTACAAATATTGAAATAAAAAAAGGTTTTCATCGAAATTAATTATAGCTTATGTTACTCAGGGATAGTGTAGCTTTTTATTCGTGAAACTATTTTTTCAATCGGTTCAGTAGTGCCTGAGATTACCCCCTACATACAAAAAAAAAAAAACTTAACCTCTTTAGAATATTAGTATAGATATCGGAGGGCTGGTATGAAAGTGACCTTAAAATAGTTGACAGAAGCGTAAACATCAAATTTTGTTTAATAATTTCGCGTTAAATGTTAACGAGTTACCGGGAAATCAAAACAACAGCGTTAGGTAGTGAAAACGTCAATTTAAAAATTTGATGTTTAAAGATTCAAGTTGATAACATTTTACGACGACTATAAAAATATTAATAGTATTGTAAAAGTCTACAAATAGTCTTTTAATAGCAGCTTTAACGGCAACCTAGGCAACAAATATACAGCGATTGCTTGCTGGTTGCGAACACGTTGAATTGAAGGCGAAAACACACTTAACAAAAATATTGCTGGCTAGAGGCTCTGCCCCTGCGATGACATAATATGGCGATTGATGCAAATGCAAACCATAAAATCCCTAATTTTGTTCATAGTTTTTACATTTTTTAATATCAATTTTTATGGAAATTATGATCGATTAGAACAAGTTGGGTGGTGAGTAGCTGCGGCCAGTTCATAATGTAAGACATAGATCGAAATTGACACGCAATATCCCCAACATTTGTCCACAAAATCCATAATTTTTACATTTTTTCAATTTTTAAACAGGAATTTTAAACATTTTCGGATAAAAAAGTAGCCTAAAATATTCTCTGAAAAGTCCTTTAAATGTTAATGAAAGTTTCGTCAAAATCGGTTCAGCCATTCTGGAGATTAGCCCAGCCAAATGAACAGACAGGTAGACAGACAGACAACCGATGTGTATTTAATTTCACAATTAATATTTAAATAATCGATAGTCAACATTTCAAACAAATTTCGATAATGCCAACTAAAGGAAACTATATAATATGTTGCACCAGATATTTAAATTATAATACAGCAGGCTTTTTCCGTTGATTTTTATTTCTGTCTGCTTTTACCTAACCTAAAAAACACTGTCGTTTGTGAAGACGAATAATTACTTGATTTTAAATTTGCCAATTTGGTTGCTATGGTAATAAATGTCAATGATTTAAAGAAACATGTTTTGGTTCAATACAGGCCTAATTTGTAATTGTGTTTGAACTAAATCAGTTATTTTATTTATAATATTTAAAATATGTTTAAATATAATACGGTTAGCATTTTTAAGGGAATTTTTTCTGTTCCTCTTTTAATAAGTTTATCAATTGTGTATTGCATGAAATACCTTTATATTTGAAATTTTTAACCCCCCCCCCCCTTAGCCCCTAAGTCCCTCAAAAGATATATACAAAGTTATGTAAACTTATTTTTCGCAACAAAAATATTAAGTTGGATAAAGAGACTTTATGAACACCCTGTATATTTCGTCCCCTATAATGGACGAGACGTTTTATTTATAAACAATAATTAGACGTTTGGATAAAACCTTCACCAGTCGTCTCATTCTGCTCCCTTACCGGTTCTGCCGATTGCCTTGTTCTTGCAATCTGATTAGATCTTTGCTCTCCTACAATTGGTAGACTTTATGTGCTGATGGGGAAAGAAATGTCTCAGTACTTAGACGCATTAGTGCAACATATGTGAATTAACTGCCACAAGGTCGGCTGTGTTTTTGTTCCGTACTTTAACTTTTAAAGAAATATGGATTACTTTTTGTTGTTTTAACATTGTATTTACAGATACCGGGGGAATGCTGGCACTTGAGCAAACCGCTACTAACCTGACTAAAAACATCAGTACCCGGTACATGTCTGTTTAACACGTTCACTGCTAAGGACGCACATGTGAGCAACACTAAACACTATGAGAAGCGGCCGACGCACTGTGCATTGCACGCCAACCCCCCGTATTGGGAGTTTTTTCAATATAATGCATTGCGTGCTTCGCACGCCAACCCGGTATTGAGAGAATGTTCAATACACATTGCATTACGTGCTTCGCACGCCAACCCCCATATGGGATTATTTTCAATACACAATGCATTGCGTGCTTCGCACGCCAACCCATTGTATTAGGAGAATTTTCAATACACAGAGCATGCGTGCTATGGACGCACATGTGTGTCCGCTTTAAAATATTAGTGATTAGGCCTATTAAGTAGAAAGGTTAAAAAATAAAAAATAAATAAGTAATTTCTATTCATTTAGGCTATAAATATAAAAAAATAAAAGATCAGCTCCTAGCGTAGGAAATACGAAACTTGCGTAGCAGTGAACGTGTTGAGGGTGAGTTTGAAGGATGAGTCACGTTAGAAAGGGGTGTGGGAAAACAAATTCCTACTTACGCCCTTTCCCCACACCCCCGGCCCATCGCGCCAGGATTCACGTCGATATCTGTACTTTATACCAGTTGGACTAATGACGGTGGTAGGGGAGCAGCGTATACCCATTAACCGTAGCAGGCTGGACGAGTTACAAAAACCTCTCTGCTTCCCATTTATTTGAAAGATGTTAGGTGAATTTCTTCGTGCATTTTTCACTGATCCTGAACTACGGTACCCCCCCCCCCCCCTGGTTATAAAAATCTCAATACAGTAATGTAAAAACAAATTCGTAAATTTATGAAAAGTGTAAAAATAATTCATCAATAAAAAAAACAATTAAAAGTTCACATATTAAAACATTCGCAAATTAAAACTCAGGAAAAATAACAATAAAAAATAAAGTCATCCAGACAGTATAAGAGTGTTGTTTTGACTGAATTTAAACATAAACTGGGTATAATCTAGGCTAGGCTTTGTTAACATGTTACACAAGTTATACGTACGACAGCTGTTATGGTTTATTGTCGACAGCTGTTCAATAACGTAACACATGTCTTTAAAATGCTATTTATTTTACACGGCCTCGGGCATGCGCTATAACTATTTTGTTACTCACATACGGACGTATGTACTTACGTACACTCTCTTTTACAGATGCTGACTAAGTGTCTTGTAATCCAACATATATAAACACCCATAATCGACCCATTAATTTCGACTAAACTAATCTGGACCAACTCAAAAATTGATTACCCTAAATTCATCAAACAAGAAAAAGACAAATTACAGCGATTTCTCTAAATTTAATTGCCTCGATTTACCGCACACGACTTTGTCACCTTTCAACTGAAATCACTTCAATCTGCCATTAGGAAAGTGTGTCGACCCCTCCCAATGCAGGGTCCATTTCAAACACAAAAACCGTGTTTACTGTATTTCTGGGCGCGGTTCTACGGCTAACAATTATACACATCTACCAATGAATACTTAAAATGTATTCATTGCATCTACTCTCGGGTCGAACGACCCAGACAAGTTTGACCTTGGTAATACAACCGCGCCCAGTTTGTGACATTGTCTAATCAGTTCTCAAGTTCAAGGTCGAAATCATATCGAATTAAGATTTTTCAACACTCGGAATATGTTTAACATCATTACGGTACCACCACGCGCATATTTTTCGTGATTAATGTATTTTCTGAACTTAGTATGAAATAAACAGGTTGTGTTATTATTAATATTTTTTGCATCGTTATTCTAACCCCCGGAAATTCTTAAACTGTTAATTACTCACTTCACTTCACGGAAACATATTAGCCATTCCGAGTCACAAATAGTCTGCCAACCTGATGTAAAATTTAAGACCAGAACAGCGCACCCCGTCCTCGAACAACTTTAGCCTTATCCTGGGTGTTGAAGCATTTGCCATCTCATGGAATACCCATGCTTGTACTGATTGACAACCATATAATTAATTGCTTCTAAAAATGAGCAAGACATTCAGGATGTATATACATAGAAGTGTTCTACATATTAATTTTTTTAATTAATTTCTTCAAGATTGCCTACATTATTAAATTAATTAAATGACAAATCTATATTATATAGGGGATCAACTCAAGGAGGCCACCATTGGTATATCAGAAACTATTAATTTTACAGCATACTTTAAATGGGAACCTTTCCTTGTTTTTTTGAGAAATTAAAAAATATGTTGTTAAAATATTTGTAAATGACCGAAATTTGTCTTATTGTGGTGAGTCTTATGAAGAAATTAGAATTTCAATGGAACACGATTTAAAATCTTTGCAACTGTGGTTTTTAAAAAACAACATGTTCTTAAATGTATCCAAGAGCAGCTATATACTTTTTAATCTATTGGGGAGGGCAACTTTTGGTAAATCTGTGAAGTATTATAACGCGGGATGTGGTTCAATAAATGAAAGTAAGAATGATTGTGATTGTGATATTATCAAGAATGTTGAATCCATAAAGTACTTAGGTTTGTTTATAGATCAGAGGTTAAACTGGAAATGCATGTTGATAAATTGAAACAAGAGTTATTTGTCAGTCTTCGTAGTTTCTATCTATTGAGAAATGTGTGTCCTTTATGGATGACTAAAAAAATGTACCATGCCTTAGTGGAGTCCAGAATTCAGTATGGTATTGAATGTTGGGGCGGCATTTACTTTCAAAATATTAGGCCAATAGTTATGCAACAAAAACACCTCATAAGGTGCATATTAAAAGTCCCTAGAAATTCACATTTTTTGCCATTGTTTAGGCAGTTAAAACTTCTTCCTTTGAGAAATTTATATATTTTCAAAGTATTAAAATTATTTTATCTTAGAAGTGGGCAGAATTTATCTGATGAGAATGTATACCGTCAAAGACTGCGGTCTAAATATAATAGAGATTTGCCTCGTCCGTTCAAAGAAGCTGTTGTGAAATTCTATTTGCATTCTGCACCAAATATTTTTAATAGGATTCCCACATTTTTGAAGGACATAAAATCTAAGACAAAATTTATAATGCAATTAAAAACCTGGTTATTTTCTCTGGATGATGTGGAGAGTTTTTTTAAAGTTCTTGTTTGATGTTGGTAAATCTGTGTCATTCGTTGAGTCTTGTTGCTGGTGTTAGTTTTTTTAGTTATTAGGATAATGTTATATCAAAATGAATATAATGTTACATAATGTATAGGCTACACTGTCAAAAATTCGCGGAAAGTTTTGAATTTTATTGTATATTTCTTTTTTGAATAATGTATTTCATAAATTCCACCTTTTAATCTTATGTAATAGCACTTTATTTTTTAAATTATGATCATTGTTTAGCACATTAGGAGTTTGCTGTAGTTCTTTTGTTGGAGAGCCCGAAACAGGCTGAGCCTATAGGGTTTCCTAAACTTTTTATAGAGATTATTGTATAATTTATTTTTATTTTTAGTTTTGTAAGTTTAATTTAATTGTGTAATTCAAATGTTGATAGATACTGTATTATATGTCCTGTATTATAATGTACTTTTCTCTGTGAAAAATAATGATTTTTCGTTCTAAAAAAAATTTCAATATGGCGGTCAACTTTGAAATTTCTTATGGAAGCCCCTATTTTTAAGACGGATTTGGGTTTTACATGCAATTTTAAGACTTTTTTATTCTTGGTGTTTTTTTATTAATTTTTTTATAAACCTAACCGTTTAGCCGCTAGGAGCGCTGAAAGTTTTAGAAACTATTATTTCAACAATTTATTAAAGAGGCATGTTATACCATTTGCAACAATAAAATTTAACTCAAAGTGCAATATTTTAAAAATGGAAAATTAAAAAGCCGTTACAATTTCAGAAATACTTTATTTTATAAAAAAAAAAACGAACTTAAAATTACTGTTAAAAAATCGCTAACGCTACCACTGTGTATTGTGTAAGAAAATGTATTTTTATGAGCGCAAGCAAGTATTTATGAAGATGGAGGACACTTTGAAAACCTGCTTTAAGTCATAACTAATTAAGTCATCTTGACTGCCTTTTTATGTCCCAAAACATTTTGTTGCCATGATACAAAGACGTTTCTTACAATACTATGTACGCTTTACGATGCAGGAGAAGAAATCTGTATAAATTGTACAGTTGTAAGCTATTTAGCAACTTTTAACAATAATTAGAGTACGTTTTTCGTATAAAATAAAGTATTTGTGAAATTGCAAATGATTTTTAACATTCCATTGTACAAAATATTGCACTTTGAGTTCAATTTTATTGTTTGCAAATGGTAAAACATGTCTATAATAATTGTTGAAATAAGAGTTTCTACAACTTTCAGCACTCCTAGCGGCTAAACGGTTAAGTTTATCAAAAGAACACTAAGAATAAAAAAGTCTTAAATTGCATATCAAACCCGAATCCGTCATAAAAAGTAGGGGTTTCCATAAGACATTTCAAATTTGACCGCCATATTGGAAAACGGCTGCCATTTACAAATATTTTAACTACATATTTTTTAATTTATCAAAAAACAAGGAAAGGTTCCCCATTTAAAGTTTGCTATAAAATTAAGGGTCGGCTCTAGCTGTCGGCCATATTGGCTGACACTCCATAAGACCAATGTTAAATTAAAATCCAAATTTTTCCTTTATTTTTGATCGGAAAATTTAACGATATGTCATTTTAAAGCTATGGTCAATATGCATGCAAATGGCTTTTTAAAAACTAAGAAAAATATTTTGTTTAGTATTTATTAACAATTTAAAACATTGATTTTTAATATTTTTTTATGTTAAAACTACCAAGCCATTCGCCTAAAGAATTTCGTCCCAAAGATTTTGGTATTTTTTTAAAACCCCTATTTGAACAATTGCGGGTTTTAAATGGATTTAGGATGAGCAATGTCCGCGTAACCTACCGCCGCTATAGGGAGTCGCAAGTTGCTTTCTGTTTTACTAGAGCCGACCCTTAATACTTTCAGAGATCCCAATGGTGGCATCCTTGAGTTGTTCACCTGTATATTATAGATTTGTCATTTAATTAATTTAATGATGTAGGCAATCTTAAAGAAATTAATTTAAAAAAATAATATGTAGAACACTTCTATGTATATACATCCTGAA
>JAGFPH010007601.1:11843-63873 GCA_018207615.1 Philaenus spumarius | reverse complement strand
AACATACTCCTGTCAACAAAACTTCTGAGGAGGACTTGGCTCTGGTGTGACAGCATATTACTACATTTCCAGCCTATGAGTCCCACTACACTAGGGCTCATAACCCCAATAGAAAATATTTGGACGAAAATATAAATATTCGGTTGATGTATAATCTGTATAAAGATGAATGTACACAGCAAGAAAAGGTCCCTGTGAAGGAAAACATTTACCGAAAATTATTCAATACTGAATTTAATTTGCACTTTAAGGTTCCACATAAAGATACATGTGTAAAGTGCGACATTTACAAAAATAAAATATATTTTGTGGCTGATGAAGAAAAAAAATCACTAGAAATCCAACATGACTTGCACCTCAGGAAAGCAGAGAAGGCTAGGAATACCAGAAATCCGATGCAGAGAAATCTAATTCAGATGAGAATTACTATGCTTTTTCTTTTGACTTAGAAAAATCACTTCCATTTCCTAAACTTACCTGCCAGGTTGCTTATTATAAACGTAATTGCTATTTGTACAATCTTGGTTGCCACGAGTTGTCTACAAAGCTAGGCTTTATGTACTGCTGGGATGAGACTGAAGGTTCAAGGGACTCTCAGGAAATTGGAGCATGTGTTATCAAACACATTCAGGCTAGAGCTCATACAGCTAAACATGTTGTAATGTATAGCGACACATGCTCAGGACAAAATCGAAATATAAAAATAGCCCTACTTTTAATGAAGTACCTTCAAGGGCAAGACGCTGGCCATCTCTCTGTGATTGATCAGAAGTTCATGATAAGTGGACACTCGTACCTACCCAACGATGTTGATTTTGCCAGTATTGAAAACTTCAGCAAAGGCAAACAAATTTACTGCCCGCAAGATTGGCAAAGATTGATTGTTCAATCGAGGAAGAAAAAACCGTTTCACTTAAATGTAATGAGATCAGATGACTTCTTGTCAACTGAAAACTTGGAGAAACAGATTACTAGAAGGAAAATTGATGAAGACAAGAACCCCGTAAACTGGCTTAAGATTCAATGGTTAAGATATACGAAAACTGACCGCTTTACTATCTTTTACAAAGAAACTCTGATGGATGAAATGCCCTTTTCGAAATTGGACATCACACCAACAGCAAGGCGTGGCCGAAAAGTAGTGAATCTGTCCAACATACATCTCGATCACCTTTACAACGGACCCCGTCCAGTGACACCGGCCAAAAAGTAAGACATGGAAGATCTGTTACCCTTCATCCCTCCAGTAAACCAAGGATTTTTTCAAACCCTTCGAATGTCAGCCAATGCCCCAGAGATCGGCCCATTAGAAGATGGCGAGGATTACATTCAAGACCAAGTGGACCCAGATGATGTAGAGTGATAATGAGATTCCATCAACAACACAGATTCTTTTAACTCATTTATATGTTCTGCTATTGTTACTATATTTTTGTTAAAAGAAATTACATTTTTACTATTAAAAGTTATTTCTGACAATTTTGTAATTTCTTTAACCACTCACTACTAAACCGTTTACAGGTAAATGGTGTAAGTCACTTGACTATACAAAAAAAGTTTTTACTACTTGTAAAAATATATATTATATTTTATGTTCTAGGTGACAATTTAAATTAGGCCTTTATCAAGAAGTTTATACAACAAAAACACATTTTATATTATGCATGAATTGATTGTATCTGTTTAACTTTAAGTCCTTTTATCTCAAACTATGTAAGTGGACTTACACCACTTTGCATCTAAGGGGCTCACTTATAAGATCATTCTAGCATGCATTCTGAAAATGTATGCACAAGTTTTTTATTCATCACAAATAAAGTTGATTTATGTTATATTTGTTGCATTTATAGCCCAGTTGGTGTAGGTTACAACTACCAGTAATTTGCAATACGGCTGATTTTTTTTTATAAGTACCTTAAAGTATGTAGATTAATATAAAAAAAGTTTACCAGTCTATCGATTTCCCAAAGTCAAAAAAAATCGATTAACATTTTTTTCGATATTTCTTAATATTTCAAGCTGGGATGAAGATAAATAAAAATAAAAAATACCACCATCAATAAAAAAGGTCATATGTATTTATTTCGTCCGAGCAATGGTTTGTCTGGAAAAAATTTGATAATGCGGTTATGTATTTTGCAGCAGGGGAAATCACTAAAAGGGAAAATCTCATTCATATATGAAGCGTTGGATCATTCTAAATCAGCTGAATTTTAATATTTTTTGCATCCATGATATTAAAGCAGAGAAAGCAAACATACATATATCACGAGGGCGGAGCAAAAAAAGGTCCCAATGAGGTTTGCACATTTGTTTACAAATACTTAATGAAGCTCCAAGTTTGTACACAGAAGTCCACATTTACTCCGATAACTGTGGAGGTCAAAATAAGAATCACACACTCAACCGAGTTTTTCTGAGCCTAACTGATAGCACACGGTATAAACGTATTGAGCAATATTACCCCATACGTGGACACTCTTTCCTGCCCTGCTACAGGGATTTTTCAATTATCAAAAGGTGGTTAAAACAGCATGACAGACTGTACTCCCTTCACCAGTTGACTGAAATAGTGATAGCATCCAGTAGTAATGGTAAGTTCACCGTGGAAGAAGTACAGACTGAAGATATTATTGATTTTAAAAATTGGTGGCCTAAGCACTATAAGAAAACTTGTGTTTCTGAAGAAACAAGAGGGAAACAGGTGGAACGAAAAGACAAAGTTCACTTTGGGATTAGTTCGCTAATGCACTTTTCTTATGGGTCAACTGATTTTTTGAGTGAAAAATTCAAATGTTAACAATTTTTGTATATTTTAAGAACTGAAATTGTTCATTTTGTGGAAATTTGTGTGGAAATCTTTAAAAACAAAGCAAGTGGTGAAAATTTGTTATTATGGTTAAATTTAGTGCTGAAAACAAGGTTTGTAAAAATAAAGTGCCGTTTTTTTCAATAATACCACACAATTTGTTCTTTTAAATCCTACGTCTTGTGCAAAAAGGTTCAAAGTCCAATTTTCAAAATAAAATTTTTCAAAAACTTGAAACACATTGAAAATTGTATTTTATCATCAGGTTAGTAAAGCTATAAAGTAAATTAAGTAATTTTTTTGAAATTTTTAAATCATTAATAAAGCTGTGAAGTAGTTTTTTTTAGTTTCCCAAAAGTTTGAAAATCTGGGATTTGAACCTTTTTGCACGAGCCAATTCAATTAAAACCAAAGAGTAGAATAAGCATTGACCATCTGGCCTAGAAGAAACTACTCTGTGAGGAATAGATATGGCCTCACAACAATGTGTATGACCTCCATTGTTGTAATATGAATCTAAATTTTATATTTAAGTGAGTAATAATAAGTTGCAGTAAAATAAAACAATGTAAAATATTACTTTGTCAAAATGTAAAATTTTGTCTAAACTTACTTCAGTTAGACAAAAATCAAGCTTCTTTACAAAATTTAAAACGCACAAATATAGTAATTATTGTAATTATCCCTTACACATTGAATTATTCTTAGAATTATATGTAGAGTGCATACACTAATACCTCACTCAAAATCATTAGTCACTAAATAAGTAATGCTTACATTGTAATGGTCACTAATTTTCGCATACTTATTATAATATAATATTATTATAATCTATTAATATTATAATAACGTAGTATTATATACTTTGTATCGCCTATTCCCTCTTTACGCTCTGACTTGTGTCTACGCAAAAAGTTTGCGTGACATGATATTTCAGAAACATAGTCAAGCGAAAGTGCCCAACGGCCCAATAGAAGTTATCACTTCAAAAGCAGACTTTTAATCTGTTTTTCATTTTTTTTATTTTAGGACCAGAATGTACAAATCAAGAACAGAAAAAAATGTTCTATTAGCACATCAAAATGAAGAAATGAATAATCCACAAATTGAGTTTAAAAAATTAAAGCCAGTTATCCCAATTATTAACCTGCCTACAAGTAGAAGTAGTGCCTTGGGTATCTTTGAGTTAGAAGAGGATAGTACAAATTTAACAAACAACATTTCAGCCTCAACATCCCAGCTAATTGACGTCTTTTTGGCAGAAAACATTCCTATTTCTGAACAAGATTATTTGTTAAGTACTGATATAAGCCTTCCTCAAATCCCACTTGAAGATGTTTTAAATCATAGTAATGATGCTGCTACAGCCTACCAAGAAAATACTAGGCCTAATATTAATATTCCAGCTAGGCCTAATAATACTAACACGCATAAGAAGGGGTTTACTTGTTTTCAATGTAGTTTGGTTTTTTCAAACAAAAAAGATGTTCGTAATCACATAGTCCATGTTCATTTGGAAAGTACAGTAGGCCTACATTCGAAGAACAACATAGCGACTCTGAAAATGTAAATAACATAAGCCATCAACAGAAGAAGACAAAAATGAATGAAGAAAAGCTTACAACAGTTGAAAAACGAAAGAAAAAAGATTTAAGAATATCAGGAAAATCTTACAAAAACCGTAAAGGAAAAAAGTTGAAGCAAAAAAAGGAATGAGGGTGTCTGTAAGTGTCCCTTTAAGTACAACTTTCGATGACATGGTCATCATCCTCAGAGGGTTTTAACACTACTCAGTAGTGAGGATGATGACCATGTCATCGAAATGTAAATAAAAGTAACGTATTAAACATAACTTACAATTTAGTTGTTTAGTTATTGTTTTTGTTCCTTTTTTGTGGTTCGGGTTTTTATTTAAATCAGTGTTACATTGTTTAGTAAAGTTTAAATTTTCTACTTGAATAATCATGCAAAGCCATTCACTCCCATTGAATGAATTTGTTTGCTTAATTGTTTGTTATTGAAGTAAAAGTTAGTGTTGTAATTAAATGTTTATTGTTTTAATTTTTTACTTAAATAATAAGTAATTATCTAATAATGCCATATATATATTATCTAATTTGTTGTGAAAAACACTACTTATACATGAGTAAATAGATATTTTTTCTTATGAATAGTTAGTTTTTTTTATCAAACCTTTATTTATGCAAGTATTATTTACTGTTGGCAAGAAAAAATTTTGTGGCTATTTAAAAACTTTGAAAGTTTGTAAATTGTAATTTTTTACTCTTCCGACTCAAAAGGTTGATGACCCATAGCCTAACGGCTTCTTTAAAACTACAGAATACTAAAAACTGAAAGTAGACCTACTAATAGAAATGCAATAACCTAGTTTTAAAATATTTTTTATAGTTTTAAAAAGTGACTTAAAAGATCCAATAAAGTGATATTGATGATATTGTTGAAATTTTGTATAGTTCCTGAAGAGTTGCCAATCAAACAAGAAGAAGAAGTCAACTTTCAACTAATTGTAGAAAAAAATTGTTATTCTCCTGAAAAAGAAGAAGAGATTGGTTGGAAATTGTATGTTTATTATTTTGAGTTATTTTAGGTTGCTAAGCCGAAATTTAAAAATTTTTACTAATCAGTGGCGGATTAAAGGGGGAGCCCCGGGGGCAACCGCCCCCCCCCCCACCAGACAGTAAATAATTTTCAAATCTTTATTTTAAATAAACTACTTAAATTATATCAAAAACGTAGGTTTTGATGTACGTTTAGTAAGTACTAAGTAAGCTTAAAATATCGAGAAACACATCAAATTTTAACTGACTGTCTTTTCTACAAGAATCTTTCTAAAAAACACCTTCAACTAAATACCATTTTAAGTTTATACAAGTACACTATAAAAAATCGAAAAGAACCGAAACGGTGACCGATAATGTGAGAACATGAGCAAAATCAATTCGGCCTAGTGTAGTCCGTTTAGCGACGCGACACACTTGAGAGGGTGGAGTGGCCGGATTGTCGGGCTCTTATAGTCCTTGGAGACTAACGGCCATCTTGGATTTGCCCGCCATAAGAGCAATGTTAATTTCAAACAGCCGCTGAAGAGTTATTTACCATCCCAAAATAATTTGTCACATACCAAAGTGATTGAAATTTTGTTTGTAGTTTTTTATTTGCTTTATGAGTAAAAAATTAATAACTAAAAACAAATATTTTTTACAAAAAAATGGTTTGTTTTTTGAGACTTTAATTTTCACAGTTCCCTTAGTAAATTAGTTCTTAAAACTCTGTTAAATTTGCAATGCTTTAGGAGGAATAATTAAACGGTAATTTACGTTTAAATAAAGTAATGTTACGTCGGTCGTTATGCGCCGAACGGCATGTTTATCGGGCATTCGTAGTTCTCTAGTTGACCGAGAGAAGAGAAGCGCTACCGTATTGCTCAGCCTAAATCCATTTAAAACCCGCAATTGTTCAAATAGCGTTTTTAAAAAAATAAACTCTTGGGGATGAAATTCTTTATGTGAATGGCTTGGTAGTTTTTCGCTATAATTAATAGTGACAACATACAAAAATATTAAAAATCAATGTTTTAAATTGTTAATAAATATTAAACAAAATGTTTTTCTTAGTTTTGAAAAAGCCATTTGCATGCATATTGGCCATAGCTTTAAAATGACATATCGTTCATAATCATCTTATAAAAAATAAAGGAAAAATTTGGATTTTAATTTAACATTGGTGTTATGGAGTGTCAGCCAACATGGCGGACAGCTAGAGCCGACCCTTAAAGCTGATTGGCTCGACCAACAACCCAATACGCAGAAAGCACGCACTACCCCACGTGATACTTCTACTCAAACTTTTGGGCAGCCATTGTTCGCACAAGTTTTTCTTTAACTATTCAGACTCGGAAGTAGAAATGCTTTTGTTTACTGTTTATTAGTTGGTTCTTCTTGATGTAATTACCAATTTTGATACTTATTTATTGCCGTATGTTAGTTTTTTGTTTAGTGAATGTATATAAAGTCTTAGTTGGTGTTAGTTTTTAAACTAACTTCTGTGGGTTTCTTCACAATGAAAAGAAACGGAAGTCTATTGGTTAAGTGGTTGTGGACCGAGCAAGAAGAGAAAGCCGACAACGGAAGATGAAACACTCTCCGCTTCTACTGGTAAGTAAATCTACAATAATAATTACTGTTAATTTAATGAGCGAACAAGCGTAGCGAGTAAAGTGAAATTATGTTACTTGTCTTGAAAACGTCTTGAAATTTTCAACTCTCAAAGTTTTGAGCCAAACTTCTTGACATATTTTAATAAAATTTGGTTTAAACCGGCAGGAGGAAAAGCTGTCATTGGGTATTTTTCCTAGGCCAATATATTAGCCAATACATTTTCTATTATTAGTTATTGAAATTTTCGCCACTCAATTGCATTGGCAACACTAAAAATCAGTACCTAATTCCTTTATGTTACTCGTAACTTAGTAACTTGGGTTATTTACCCCTCAAAGCACCAGCCAACACTATACTGTCGTCTCAGTGAGCCCAGACAGCACAATTGTAACGTCTGAATTTATTGAATATTTCACCCACTAAAAATCCACCAACTCAATAAAACAAAAACCATTGGAAAGGAAATGTTTTAAACTTCAATTTTTTTATTTAAAGTTTATCTCTAAAATGTATATTTACATATGTAATTATCGTTTTAAAATTGTACTTGCCTAAACATTTAACGCTGCGCAAGACAACACAGAGAAAATAAGGTAAATTTGTCTTTTTTCTAATTCTCATAATCGCTAGTCAGACTTGATTTGAACAGAATATATGGACACCTTTAAATTCGTCAAGATATGAACTTTCAAACACTGCCTTCCATTCATTAGTCACCCTTATAGTTTATTTTCTAGGAAGATTTCTGTAAACCCTTGCGATTGGACAGCTTTTGAGCAGTGAAGAAGCATAACTTACAAAGGTCGTATTAAACACAAAGGATAATGTTTGCATAAAGATCTTTGTATCGATTTGAAGAGAAAATTCTATACTTTCACTTGATGTAAGGTAAACCTAATTTACTCTTCCTAGGCTATTCGGGTATTTCTGTTAAATATGAACATTTTGCTGAAATTCTTACCACGCTTAACGCCCGATGTAAGTTATAGCTTCCCATGGTAGTCAGCGTCTGGAACTGTATACTACATATGAGTGAGCGTTTAGCGTTATGTGTGGTAATTTAGTGAAATAAAGTGAAATCTGTGAAATACGTTTATAAAATAACGGCATTTTTAAATTTTTAAGTTTACTGTTCAAATTCTGCGATTTATTCTCTACAATTTAGTATAATCAAATTTCATTTTTGGGTGTTATTGTTTTAATAAGTGTTTTAAAAGAGGCCTGTTTTTGTTAGCGGTCTTGTAGTAGGAACATAAAAACTGGTGTTTACTAAACAACATTTTTTAAATTGATATATATATTTATACACATCTATTTAGACCTAAATTACAAAACTTTTGTATATTTTAAAAAAAATACAAAATATGTTTACTACTTTTTATGTTGTCCTAAACTTTTAATTTTGTTCCATTATTGAACATTATTTTGCTTCCTGAGTTAATAACTTTTTAAGTTTTAAATCAATTAATTTTTTAGTTGCATATGAATTCTTAGCACTTTTTTCTATAATAAAGCTATTGAATACTTTTGGATTGGGATAAAATTACTATATTTGGCGATTTTTTAATTCCGTAAAAATTTAATATTGCCGCTTCTAGGTTTTTGAATCCTAAAAATTATATCCTAAGGCATGACACATATTCTATAACAAATAGAAGACAAAACACACACAATGAGCAATGACTTTGTCTATTCCACTTAACATGAAGCTATGTTTAAATTTCACAGGGATTAGGGTAAACCTTACTATAGGCTGTGGCTCTGTTCATTCTCTTTCAGATTCCATACCTGATCACCTTGTCGATGTTGGAGACTCTGATGCTCAAGCGGGTGGTTCATCGCAGACACAGGTCCAAGGAATGTCAGCCAAGCTACTCTTCAGTGTTGCCATAGGATCCACTTTTCACAGAACCAGTCACAGCTTCTAATATTAGGTTTGAAAATGACATTGGACTCTACATTGGGACCAAGCCATCAGACAGAGTTCTTGCTTCTATTCTTCAGAATCATTGGGAACCTCCTGCTGGATACAAGTATCCATATTCGACACACAACAAGGGAGAGAAAATTGAAAAGAGATTTTTAAAACAAGACCACTTAGATAAGTATAAGTCTTGGCTGGTTTTTTCACCCTCAAAACAAGGTCTATTTTGTAAAGTGTGTCTTTACGCCAACTGTGGGTCGTCATCATAAAGGGATGAAGTTAAACACTTTGGTGACCCAGTCTCTTACAAAGTTTGCAAAATTGCTAGGAGAAAAGGGTGATTTGGAAAACCACAGAAAAGCAAATTATCATTTGGAAGCCGTTGGCCGCTCTGAAGATTTTTTGGCTGCACAAAGAAACCCTGAAAAATCGGTTGACAATTGGGTTGATGCTTACAGATTAAAAAGGGTACAAGAAAACCGAGAAAAGTTGACAGCTTTGCTACAGAACGTTATTTTTCTAGGAAGGCAGAACATCCCTTTTAGAGGGCATCGAGATGATGGATCTGTTTTTTCTAAAGACCCAAAACTTTCTAACAAAGGAAATTTCAAAGAATTGATGAAATTTCGCCTAGAAGAGTGTGGAGAGTCAAAGTTAACTTCTCAGTGTACATCTGAAGGAAGAAAGGGTACTTTTCTAAGTAAAACTGTTCAAAACAATCTCATTAAATGTTGTGGTGTAGAAAGTTTATTTAAAATTCTAGATAGAGTGAAGGAAACCCAAACATACAGTGTTGGGTTTGACGAGACTACTGACATTAGTCACAAAACTCAAATGACAATTTTCTTAAGATATGTTTATAAAAATGTCATAAGAGAAGACTTCGTAGGGTTTGTAAATCCTCGTGAACCTGAAAAAAATCTGTGGAAAGAAAATCTAAACCTTGAATAAAATGTTGATGAAAGCCATGATAGTGACAAAACTTCAGCAAGTAACAGTGAAGTGGATGAACCTGGCCCTCTAGAAGTTGAAAGTGCCACTTCCAACACGAGTCATCCAACAGAAGACATCGATAATAAAGACCCTCGAATGACAGGAAAAAAACTGGGGGAAACTGTACTTAGCGTTCTTAAAAGCTTTAACCTTGATCTCAGGAAATGTGTTGGTATTGCCACAGATGGATGCTCTGTAATGACATCAGAGATTGTAGGAGCAGTCACCACAATAAAGACAGAGTGTATCAATGCCGAGAGAGCCCCTTGTTTAAACCATGCATTAAATCTTTCTATATATAAATGCTCTGATGTCCAATCAGTTCGTAACTCTATTGGAATAATTAGAGAAGTTGTATCTTTCTTTACAGCGTCACCAAAAAGAAATGCTGTTCTCACCAAGAATGTTGGCAGTCAGCTTCTTTCCATGTGTGAAACCAGGTGGGTTGAGAGGCATATGTCTGTCTCTTGTTTTCCGAAGCACATTGAGAAAATTGTGGAATGTCTTGAAGAAATTTCACAGTGGTCTCAATTTTCAAGTGACAACTCCAGTGTTACAGCCAACACCATATTGTGTGCAATCACAAATGGAGAATTCATCATAACTCTTGTATGCCTTGCTGATGTTATGAGTCAAACTTTGCCTCTTAGTAGGTTTTCCCAAAAAGAGACTATTGAAGTTATCAAAGCCACTGATGTCTTGAATGATACCTTATCAGCGTTAAAACAAAAGCGAGAAGAAGCCGATGCAGAGTTTAGTCAACTCTACGCCCAAGCAAAGCCCATTGCTGAAAAAGTAGGATGCACCATTCAAACGCCAAAAATAACCTCTAGGCAAGTTCATAGAGCCAACATCGCTACATCCTCCCCAGAAATTTATTTTAGAGTAAACATATTTATACTAATGCTGGAATCAATTAACAGTGACCTTCAAAGTAGATTTTTAGAACATATTTTGAACATTTACAAGCTGAATTCACTCCTCCCAAAATTATGTTCAGCTGCAACAACCACCACAGATTGTGTCATTAATGATGTCGAATCACTAGCTAAGAAGTACTACAGGGTTATTGGAGGAGTTGAAGATGATTGCATTTCAGAACTCAAGGCAGAAGTAAAACTGTGGGTATCAAAATGGAAAAGGGCTGCAGCTGATAAGAAGACAACTTTATCGAACTATGCAGTTGATTGGTTATAGTTTTGTTCACCCGAAGAGTATCCTTCGATAAGGACACTATTCTTAATTTTATGTGCTCTTCCGGTGTCAACAGTAACAGCTGAAAGATCTTTCTCAACATTGAAATTGATCGAAACTTGGTTGAGAAACCGATGTGGGCAAACTCATTTGACAGGCCTAGCGTTATTATAATATGTGCACAGAGACATCTATATTGACAATAAAAAAGTTATAGATAGGTACGTTGAAAAGGGAGGGAAAAGGAGAAAAGCAGTGCTTTCCAAAAAACGTTAGTTATCAATAATTGAGCAGTCATAACGCTAGGATTTGGTCTAAACTACTCAATAAACAACGCTACTTTGTATTGAATATTTCACCCACTAAAAATCATCCAATCGTAATAAAACAAAATCCGTTGGAAAGAAGATGATTTAAACTTTACTTTTTGTATTATAAATTTTTTCTAAAACGTATATTTACATATGTAATCATGGTTTTTAAATTTTAGTTTTCTGTAAACGTTTTGCCGCGCGTGAAATACAATGCAATTATACTCAACTTTGGCACTTCTCTAAAGCTCAATGGCGCTCGACCGGGATATTTTGACAATAATATAGAGATACCTTTGGATTCGTCAAGATTTTAGCTTTCTAAAACTGCCATCCAATCAATAGTCACTTAAATGGAAGATGTGGAATTGTCAATTGTCTGTAAACCTTTGCAATTGGACAGATTTCAACCAATGAAACAGCACATTTTTAGTTCGAGATATCTCTTATAATTCAAATTATTGTGACATACACAGTCCGTGTGACAGAAAATTTAAATGAAACAAGTAAATTCCCATAATGTCTAAAACAAAGAATGATGGTCTAATAATTAAAGAGACGCAAGATTCAGTAATCAAAATTTAATGAATTGTATATACATATATAAATTAATTAGAGACGCAAAACAAGTAAATTTTAATAACGTAATAAATATAAAATTAAAAAACAAGCAGACTATAATATAAAATTAAAAGAGCAGACTTAAATTTTAATGAACACAAAGAAAAACATTGGTAAACAAAAGTGCGTCATATACTTGTGTAAAAAAGATTTTAAAATGGACAAAAACAGCAGTGCGTATTAAAAGAACATTTTTAAATAATGTTAAAGTAACATATTTGAAGCGATAATTGTGAAAAGGACTATATCAAATAAAGGAATATATAACAATAATCTTATATAATGGCATAGAAGACAAACTCAAAACTTGAACCTGATCGCAGCAAGGGTGAACGATAGAAAACTCTAGATGGCTCTGTACATCTTCTTCAATGAGTCTCTCTCGGCAAAAAGATGGCGAATGTATAACATAGTTAGTTTGGTGTAAGTTGTAAATTCAACAAAAAATTTGGATTTTTGTTGGAAGGAGTGTTAAATTGTACAGTAGTAGAAAGTGCTAGCGAGGTATTATTGGTGTGAGCTTAGTCAATGTGATCCAATGAGTGATTTATTGGGTTTATAGAACTTAACTGTTTTGGAACATGTGACTCCTTATTGCGCAATAGAGAACTTCTTGTGTTAAAATCATTAAAATCCTAGGTGTAAACGGATCAATTTGAACAATTTCGTAAATGGCCATAATAGTTAATAATTTTCAATCTGCAATCTAATTTCAATTTCTTTAGGCCTATATAATTTCATTCTAAATTCAATCTGCGTCTCATTTGTTTTATTACTTTCAAATTGTATGTTGTATATTGTAGAATTATGCTTTGTGATTCACATGTTGTTGGTAAATTTGTTCTTGTATAAATATTTGTCTAGAATGAACAAGTAAAAGACTTAGTTATTCGTCACAATGCTTAAAATTTCATTGATACCCACGATGTCTACCTAGCGAATACTTTTGCAGCAAGAAAACACACCCTGGAAGATCAAATTAGGAGTGTATATATATATATATGTGTTCGCACTCTAGCGGCCGCATTTTAAGTCCGATTTGGTCCAAATTTGGTATACGCGTTGGTTGTCTATGTGGCTCGGACGAGTTCGTTCTATTTTTTGAGATATTTACTACGAGAATGAAATTTTTTTAGAGTTTTTTCTAAAAATATAAATGTAGGATGTTATTCTGCACATTTTGTTTTTTTACGCGACCTTATAGCTCGCTTGGTTTCCCCAAAATCGACCAAAACGTAAAATACCATGAAAGTACCCGGTTCGAAGCCTAGTGGTGAAAACTCGCGAGGCCACTAGGCGCAAACAAATTCTACTAATATATTGCGTACACACAGACAGCTGATCAACGCCTTTGTGAGTAGACCTATTTCCCAAATTGTTGGTTGAAACCCTAAAACATAGGCATTATAACGGAAAACCTACGTTGCAGGCCAATCTTATTATTATTTATTTATTTTTTTCAAATCGGGCCCCACGTTGGACTCGCCAATTTTATATCGGAAAGCCTAGACGTTGCGAACACCAATTTTATCGACGTTCAGCCCCACTTTTCGGGCGACAATTTTACTCTAATTTGGCCCTACTTTGCAACGCAAGTTTCTGTTATAAAATAAATTACATTCACCTACTGGAAGGCAAAAGGCTACTTTCTTTTTTCACCCAGGTGAAGCAACTTAGTTTTGAATAAATTTTGTTTATTCTAATCAACAATCAATTTTACAACTTCCAGAATTTAACATCACTAGTTCAGATAATTTCAACTCTTGTTTACCCTTTTGGTAAATCTCAGAGACGTGAGAACACTGAAACCGCCTTAGTAACATATTTGTGCTTTTAATAACCTTTTCATATATTTACTATTAATTGTATAAAACACAGGACATAATAATGGATAATCATCAACACAGGTAATTTAAAACTCAAGTAATTTTTGTTCTGTAAATAAATGATAAATTTTATTTAACAAAAAGCAAAATTAAAATAAAACTTTCAATTAAAATGTTAATATTTTTCTTTAAGAACTTTTCTTTCAAACAATAACGTTTACACTTAATTTAACACAATTAATACATAAATAGACAAAACGTTCTAATTTTCATTTATCTTTTTACTTATTCAATATATGATTTGATTTATTTTTTATTTTTAAATTTAACTTTACTTTTAATGACTCTACTTTTTTTCTATGAATTTAAATTTTAAAATAATTCTCAAGAGATTAATTGGACGTAGTTATGCAAAAAGGAACCATCCCTCAAAATCGTAAAAAATGAGATGTGGGTCTCATGTTGTTCAGCTCAGTGAGTTTTATTTTCTGCAAAAAAGAATCAAGCCTCACTATACTTGTTATTTTGTTTTTTTTTAAAGAAAAAACAGACAATTTGCTAATGAAACTTCTACATTTTACAAAAAAGTTTCAAGTGCTTTGGTTCTTTCAAACCTTTTGTTTTAAATTTTACCCTTGAAAACCAAGTAGCTTGGTTCTTTATTGCAATATTGAAGTAACACAATCATTTATAGAACCATAAGGCTTGGTTCTGTTTTGCAAAATAGTAAAATACGTTTAATATAACTTCCCATGCATGTTGGTTCCTTTTTGTAAATTCTAAATACAGCAACTACACAAATTCATGATGTTTGGTTCATTTTTGCAAAAATATAAAATCTGATTTTTTTAGGTGAATCATGTGGCTTGGTTCTATTTTGTTTTGATTGAATCCAATATATTTGTTTTGTAAACAGCTGTAATAACTTCTTCCCAGTTCAAGATTGTTTTAGCTTTATGTCTGATCGTTATTAAAGGTATTATTAAAAGTATTATTTATTATTATTACTAACATTATAAAAAGTTAAAGAAGATGACATCAAGAGGAAAGTTGATTATAAATAAGCTAAAAAAGAAGGAAGAAGAAAAGGCTACACATTCCAAAGGTAAGAAATTTCTTTACAGTAGCCTAATACAAAATATAACCTTAAAATAATAAAATTGTTTTATGAAACTTGAATTAATTTACTATAACAATATAGGCCTACCCATGCTTGTAAACTTTTTTAAACAAAATATAACAATAAAATGATTAAAGCATTGATTATAAATCTGGCTTAAGATGTTTATTAAAAACACAATGTAGGGCCATAATGGAAAATAAAATGGAGATAGGTATACTTTTCTTTGTATTCAAATAGTATTATCCTCTTGATTAGGCTACACATATTTTCTACAGTCTCTAGGCTTACACCAATTAATATATCGTCGGTATAGAGGTAAAAGTCACTAAGTACACTTTTTACCAAAATTGTCATTAGTTGTTAATTTTCATATAATATGTATTTTCTATCAAGGAAAAACTCATTTAGTGCAATTGCTACACTCTAATTTAGGAGAATTAAAAATTCACTAACTGCAAATCCTGTATTTTAGTTTGCCAGGTAAAACTCATGATGCACTTAATGAGTTTTACCATGTCACATTTATCAAGATGGCATGATTTTCATTCATTATCTGCTCCTAGCCAGTTTGAGTTGAGGTTATGATTGTTGGATGAATTAGTGATATTCTATTGTAAATTAAATACTGTTTATTGTAACTTATAGAAAGAAATAACTTAGTCTATGTCAGTAAAATGACATCAAGAGGTAAGATGTTGTGTGCTTTAGCTGCGAAGAAGATAAAACGAAATGAAACTAATTCCGAAACCAACACGAATTTGAGAAAAGTTCATTTAACAGAATCAGATTACAACAAATCTTTTCTTCAAATTCTTGAGGTTAGTGATATAAATTATAAATTTGTTGAAAGTTTTAAGTTATATTAATGCTCCAATATAATTTGTAGAAATTAATACACAGGCCTAACCTATAAAAACATGATATTACATTATAATTTATTTTAATCTAAATTTCCTTGTATCTTTATTCATCACAGGTATTACTGATTTTGATCTTGTTTTTAATTGGCCTAATTATTGAAATAACTTTAGGCCTATGCATCTAGGCCTAAATTAGACCCACATTAACAATGAATTTTAATAATTATTAGACATTACCTATATTGCCTACTACGATAGAAAACATTTAATTCCAAATTGTGTTGTTTATTTTATCACTTACTAAGCCTACTTTAAATATCCTACTTTTTTATTTCAGGAAAATGAAAACGTTGCAGAGATAATAATTGATGTACCTGTAAGCCATAATTGTGTACCAATAAATAATGAATTAACCCTAGAATGGAAAGCATTAGTAAATTTTACGACTACCCTCAGTGTTTTAGTTAAAACTCCTAGGTTTTGGGGTTGACGGTACTGTCCTTCCAGGTATTCCATCACTGTCGGTAGTCAAGGTTAGTGTCATATTTACAGTCGAGCTCAGTGGTTAATTCTTTTCGTGTGAGGCCTGTAGTCGTAATTTTTACTAATGCTTTCCGTTAGAGTGACTTTTTTTAGAAGTGATTAGTTTTAGTTTTTTAACTTTCCTGTCCTTGTTTTTTTTATGTTATAGTGTTTAGGTTTTTGAAAATAGTGTACTTATAAATAGTTTTGTAAATAGACGTTAAGAATGACTCTTTATTCATCGGAAATCGACCGTCTGATCAATGAAGTAAGTGATGACTCGGATAAATTACGGTGGCCAATGTGTATTTTCTATGGTATGCTAAACATGGCTGGAATAAATTCCTGGATTACACATAACCGTGTGTTAAAGATGAAAAATGAAAAACTTATCACTAGGAAGAAGTTTTTACTTGAGGTGTTCAGAGAATTCGTCACACCATGGATGGAAAAAAGAATACAAATTCCAACAATTCAACGAAAATTTAAATCACTCATTGTTGACGTCATGCACAAGGAAATGGGTAGGCCAAGACCTGTCCTCCAGCAACCGAACCCAAACAATAGAAGAACAATTTGCAAGTTTTGCCCGTATCAGAAGAGGCGGATGACAACAAACTGGTGTATTCAATGCCTGCAAGCCTACTGCAATGAGCACCGTGGCCAAATGTGCCACAATTGTGCCGCCGGAATCTAACCAGAGAACTTTGCAGTATGATAATAATTGAACTTAAAAATAATATTATATGAAATTTAACATATCTTACTTTGTTGTTTTGGTTGCAAATTTGCTTAATAGTTTTTGTTTACTTTTTTTTTCTTTATTAACAAATTGTCATACAAAAAATAAGAAGTTTTAATTCAAATACCTTCAAATATACTACAGTAATTTTATAATTAAAAAATATTATTATTATTATGTAGAAAATTAAGTTATTTTTCTAATTGTGATCATTTTTTTAATTAACTTTTATCCCTGATAACATATTTATCAATTTTATTTTAGTCGTAAAATTTACTAATGCTTTCTATTAGTGTAACTTTTTGGTAGGTTTCCATTCTAGGGTTAAATAAACCCATCGAATCTGTTATCTACGTAAATAATGAGGCTGATACTATAAATTTTGGATATGAAAATAATAATCTACATCTATCAGATATTACTTTTCAGGTAAGATTGGCCTACTAAAAAAATTATAAACTATTTTTACCTACTCCATTTGTTACTTCTGATAGTATACTTATTACAAGTGTTTTTATTACAGAAAAATGAACGTGTTGCAGAGCCAATACAAACAATTGATGAAGGAATTAACAATGCACCCACTCAAAATAATGAATTGATGATTAGACCTGTCAAATCTGTAAATTATGTAAATAATGAGGCTGATGTTGTTAATTTTGAATATGAAAATGAAGTTAAATACCTACAGCTATCAGATAATAGTTTTCAGGTAAGATTAGGCCTAACCTACTAAAAGGTTATACATTATTATTACATTTTCCATAATTTTACTTCTTCTAGCCTACTTATTACTAATCCTTTTTATTACAGAAAAACGAACATGTTGCTGAGGTAATAATAACATCTGATGAGGCAATGAATAGTTTAGTCATACAGAATATTGAATTGATTAGACCTATAGATTCAGTTACTAATGAAAAAGAAATTGAAGTTCTCCAGCCATCGAAAAATAATAATAATTTGCAGGTAGGTCTAATTACAAACATTTTTGTTACAAACAATACAACATATTTATTTTATCTGTTTCTGTTATATTTCACTAGTCAAAGTACATGAATTTGTCTGTTTTTTTCCAGGATTGCAATAGTGAAGATAGTGATGCAGACTCCTTATTCCAGCCTGATCAACCCAATGAAGATACATTATCAAGTGATGAAGGAAATAAAGATGCTTCAAGAAAGAGAAAATCAAACCCATCAAAGTGGCTAGTGAATAAAACTATAGAAATGAGATCAAAGTGTATGCCATATGACACCAAGAGAGGTAAAATGGAAAAAAAATATCCAAAAGCAATCGACTGCAGTCATTGCCGGTTCAAATGTCAAGTGCATTTCAACGAAGATGACAGGAAAGAAATCTGTAAAACTTATTGGTCTCTATGTAATTACGGTAGGCAGAAAGATTTCATCCTAAAACATGTCACTGGGACATTACCCAAACGCCGTAAAGTTCATGAAACAAGTGAAAACGCTTGTGGTGTATCAAAAAATTATAGCTTGTCCAATAATAAAGGTACATACAGAGTTTGTGCAAAATTTTTTGAAAAAACTTTAAGTATATCCAATGGTCCAATAAATACAGCACTATCAGGATTAGGTAGCTCAGGTTGTTTTGTTGGTACTGACCAAAGAGGAAAAAAAGAGCCTGGGAACAAAACAAGTAAAGACCAACTAATGGTTGTCAAACAGCATATTGAAAGTTTCCCCTCAATGGATCCACATTATGTTAGGAAATCAAGTAAGAGAAAGTATCTTGATACAAAACTTTCAATTCTTAAAATGTATAGTTTGTACCAAGATTATTGTAAAGAAAAGAATTTCATTCCCATAAGCAGTAACACTTATAGGCGCATATTTTGTACCGAGTATAACTTATCTTTTTTTCAACCAAAAAAGGACCAGTGTGCTTTATGTAACAATTATTTGAATGCCAAAAATAATCAAAAAGAGTCACTACAATCTGCTTATGATGCGCATTTAAGTCGGAAAGAGAGCTGCAATAAAATGAAACAGGTATATAAGGAACGTGCTAAAACAGATATTAATTTCCAAACAGTGACGTTCGATTTGCAAAGTGTGTTACAGCTGCCATCTTCTGAAGTATCACAGCTATACTACAGCAGAAAATTATGTGTATATAATTTAACTTTGTATGAAGGAGGAGGAAATAATGAAGCTTATTGCTTCTGTTGGAACGAACTGCATGGCAAAAGAGGAGGTAGTGAAATTGGGTCTGTTTTGTTCAGGTATATACAAAATCTGCCTGAAATTATAACTGAGTTATCCTTCTTTTCCGATACTTGTGGAGGGCAAAATCGTAACCAGCATGTGGCAGCTATATTGTTATATGCTGTTTCAAAAACACACGTAGATGTTATAGAACACATGTTTTTGGAGTCAGGTCATTCTTTTATGGAATGTGATTCGATGCACTCAGCTATCGAGAGTGCTAAAAAGAATGTATCAGTGTTCATGATGAATGATTGGAAAGAGATATTTAAAATGGCACGGTCAAATCGAGGAAAAAATAAAAATAAAAGTCCATACCACGTAGAAGAACTTAAATATTCAGATTTCTATGATTTACCAGATTTAAGTTCAAAGATTATTCGCAACAGGAATATTGATGAGGATGGTAATAAGGTCAGATGGTTGAATGTCAAGTGCCTCCGGTATGAAAAGAAGTATCCTGGAGTTATATTTTATAAGTATAACCATTCTGATGAATTCAAAAAGATTTTGGTAACTGGTAGAGGAAGGCCTCGCAACTTACCTCAGTTATCTCAGGCATACACTAATATGATGCATATTAGCGCTGCTAAAAAAAAGGATTTAGTTAGATTGTGCCAGACAAACATTATACCGGAAGAGTTACATCACTGGTATCGAAACTTACCTGCAGATGGTAAAAATATTGATGATGTGGCACCTGAACCAGGCATTTCAGATACTAGTGATACAGATGGGGACACTTAATGAATCATGTTTAGTACTTACACTCAATGTTGGCCATTGTAGTTTGAATTTATGTTATTTTTGTTAGAATATAAGATTTAATTTTTTTGTCAGATTATTAGAATTATTTTTATTTTCATTATGAATATTATGTAATTTATGTTTTCTATAGAATACAAGATTCAAAATAATTTTTTTAGAAAGCAATAATTTGTATTTACGTTAAAAAATATTTTGGCATAGTAAAAAAAAAATGGGTTTTTGGTGTAAAATAATTTTAAACTAATAAACTTCTTAAAACATGTATTTTAAAATAAATTGTATCATTATTTGTCTGCATTATTATTAATATTTATGTCAAACCTTATGTATGACAATTTAGTTAGATATCATTATGTGACAACACAATCAGGTAAATAGAAGAGGTAAACATCATTAAGTGCTTTTTTACAGTATAAATGCTTAAAAAAGTGGTCAAATTTTTAAAATAAACAATGACAAATGTGCAACTAGGTGGTTTTAAACACTAAGGTAAAAATTAACAATGTATTGTAAAAATTAGATTTTTAGTGAAAAAAAATGTAAATAAACTCAATTTGCACAAGATTATGAAATTGGTACTTAGTTGGTTTTACCTATAAACCAACGATATATATTTACTCTTCATTAATTAATTAATTGATCATGCAAGTAGGCCTAACTTTAACCAATAATCTATGTAATCCTATGTTCTGTTATGATGTACAAATAAATTAAAACCACATTGTTATAGCCAACTAATTTAATTGTTTTTTTTTTTTTTTAGGTAATAGACATTTGTTTGCTGGAGAAGTAACCTCTCTTCCTTCCAATGTTAAGTCTACTGTAAATATTATGAAGCAGAATGATGGAATACTAGTAATTCAAGAAAACCGAAATCTGCACCTTACTGAAAAGAGTACTGAGTCCTTGACCAATGAAAGCACTAATTTAAAAATTAGCAATAATGGTCTTGAAGCTTTCTCAATACTAACAGGTAATTAAGTGCTACGAGTTAAGTTCCCTAAGTAGACAATAAAATAATTAGTACTGCTTTTAATTAAGTGGGTTATTGAACTTAAGCTACCTGAAAGTATGTTAAAATAAGTTATAAAACAGTTGTTATAAATTGTATTTGTTACCGAAAGTACTAGCCTAATAAATTGTTACAGTACTTCATCTGAACATTTAAAAAAATGTTATAAGAATTTGGTTTGTTTTCAGATGATAACACTTCACTACCTGAAGTTCTTGGATATGCTGATGATAAAACTATTGAACAAACTGTTGAAAATGATTTGAAAGAAACATATATTAAATCAAATTTGGAAAATGAAAGTTTAAATTCAGATGAAATTATAAACAATTCCTTTTTGAACATTAGTGGAGGCAGCATCTTATCTGATTTTGATCACATCATATTTCTACCAACAGGTACAAAATAAAATAGACTTGTAGGCCTATATATTTTTTGATACGGCACAGTTTTATAACTGTTTGAAAACTCAGAAACCTACATTTAATTGAATGGCGAAGCTTAATGATAGTTTTGACTAGGTCTAATAAAATCCTTTAAAAAATTTCGCACACTAAAAAATATAGTTTAAAATACTAAGAAGTTAATAAATCCTAGCTCCAATACTAATTTAGACCATCTCGGAAACGTTACTTTATGTCTTATAATATTTAATTATGCCTAAATTACTTCAAACACAATAGTAAAAATAAATTTACTTATTTCTTAAAGAAGCACCATTTACAAAATTTGTTATATAAAAATTTTAACAAATAATTTATGATAGGTTATATATTGAAATCGACAATTAAGTTAGTTCGGCTATATAAAAAAACTTAAATATTTTTTTAGATACACCTAATCAACAATCCATAGTTCAAGCAGAAGAATCAATTGATCATACTGACAAGGAAATTTTGAAAAGTAAATTTGAAGAAGCTTGTCCTGAAATTGATCCAGAAAATCTAAGTTTGAATGAAAGAGTTGTGTTGAAGGAACTTCAAGTTATACTTCCTCTGACAAACAGTAAGACCACGGAGTCATACTACAACAATCTTGATTTTGAGAAAGGTCCTATTGAAGTTGAACTTACTGTAGAAAATGCTCATACTACAAATAGTGATGATGATCAAGAAAATACGAATGATCCGGGCTATATTCCTTCTGACAAATCTGAGAGTAGACACACTTCTGATGATGAACAAGTGAGTATTGCTAATAATCTGACAGCATAAGTACCTCAGCACACAATTACTAGTCCTATAAAGCATTTTTGTTTCATTTCTGATAAAAACTATTGACATTACGTTTTGGGTTTTATAACTAGGCCTACTAAACATTTCTGTTTCATTTCAGAACCAAACAATGGAAGAAGATGGGAGCTGATAATGGTAAGGAAAATCAAAATGGTGAAGAACATGGCAGACCTAAAAGGGGGAGAAAACGGAAGTATGGCAACTTCTTAAGAAATGAAAGATCAGGAAAGAAATACCATTACGAAGAATTCATTAATTTTTCAGGGAAAACTGTACATAAGAAATTTTTTATAGACTTTGATTGCCAATGTAGCAACAAGTGCAAAGAGAAAGTTCATGTAGATGTTCGTCGTAAGGAATTTGAAAAATTCAAAGATCTTGGCAATTACAATGGGCAAAATATGTATATCAATGCCAACGTTAAGGAGATTCCAAAGAAACGATCATACTCTTCACTAAAGGAAGGAATCAAAAGTAAACCAAAAAGTTTTTCCCGTATTTATTCTTTGAATAAAGTAACAGTCTGTAGAGAAATGTTCATTAAGACATTATCCATATCCTCAAAGAGAGTCAACACAGCCTTAAACAAAATGAAGTCGAACTCACTGCTCGATCAACGGGGAAAACAAGGCGGATGGAATGCAATACCAGACCACAAATTTCAAGACATGAAGGAATGCATTGACAAAATACCTAAGTATACCTCACACTATAGAAGAAATGACACAGACTCGATGTTCTTGCCACCGGAAATGACTTTAAGCAAAATGTATGACCTTTATGTTAACGGAAGGTCAGATGATCAAGTTGTTAGTTTGTCTTCATTCAAAAAGATATTTTACAACTGCTACAACCTCAAATTTAAAACTTTAAAAAAAGATACGTGTAATAAGTGTGACTTATTTGCTGCCAAGATGGCAAGTACCAGCAATGATGAGGAAATAACTGTGATAAAAGAAGAACATGATCAGCACCTACTTTTGGAACAGATTGCTCAAACAAGACTTAAAACCGACATAATTTCTGCAGCTTCGAATGACAAGCTAGAATGCCTAACGTTCGATCTTCAAAAAACTTTGCCACTCCCTCGTTTAGCAACCAACATTGTGTTCTACAAGAGGCAGTTGTGGGTATACAATTGTGGTATCCACTCAGGAACAAATGATAAAGGGCACTGTTACACATGGGTTGAAGACCAGGCAGGCAGAGGATCACAGGAAGTTGGGTCTTGTTTAATAAAATATATTAAAAATAAGGTACCAGTGGGAACAGAGCATTTGGTCTTGTGGAGTGACTCCTGTGGGGGCCAAAACAGGAATATTAAAATAGTATTATTGCTGAAATCTGTCCTCCGGCATCACCCAACTCTGAAAACAATCACTCAGAGATATCCAATACCTGGACACAGTTTCCTCCCTAATGATGACGATTTTGGAAAAATTGAAAATTTTCTCAAGAGACAACAATATGTGTACACCCCAGAAGATTATTTCACTATTATGGAAAAGTGCAAAAAGAAAAATCCCCTTACTGTTGTTAGAATGAGTACGGAAGATTTTTAGTCAAGTTCAGAACTGGAAAAATATATTACCAATAGGAAGAAAGATATTGAAAAAGAAGATGTCAGTTGGTTAAGGTCAAGGGAAATAGTTATAAAGAAAGATAAACCTTTATCGATATTCATGAGTAATAATTTTGATGGACCTCATAAAGAGTTAGACATTACAAAAAGACGTACAGGGCGCCACACTTCTTCAACATTTGATGAGACACAGCTCATTCCATTATGGCCAAATGGAAAGTCTATTACTGAAGCAAAATTAAAAGATTTGAAATCAATGTTTCACCTAATTCCAAGAGTTCACCATGAGTTTTATAGGTCACTTATATCGAGTTCGGAAGTTGAAGATGACATTGACGGCTTTGGCGGCGAACCTGATTTTGAAATTTTAGAAGATAAATAAAAATATATTTACATTGTTTTTTTTTTTGTTATTAAAACTTAAATTTGCGAAAAAGAACCATGTAGTTTAACTAACCTTTAATACTTTTACATTATAATGCAAAAAAGAACCAAGTAACATGGTCACTATTTGCTGTAAATATTGAAAAAATACCAAAAGGAACCAACCCACATTTTCCTTATTATCTAAAAATTCTGCCAAAGTTTATATATTTCACTTTATAAAATAACAACTAAAATCAGTAATTAAAAATAAAAAAAATAAAAAACAATTCTAGCACAACAAACAGAATTAGAATCAACTGTCAACTTTGAAGCCATTTTTCTCAGTTTAGAGGCAGAGTGGCATGGTTCCTTTTTGCATAACTACGTCCAATTAAACTTATCCTACCTAACCCAGTATATGAAATAAATCTTTTTTAAATTTAACTTCAGGCAAATTTTGGGGACAAGATATAACGTAACATACACTTTTCACAGACCTTAGGTTTGCTTGTAGTCGTCCTGAAGTTGTATGCGGTTAGTAGGTTCGGTTCCTAGTTGTAGTCAGGTTTCCCTCGGGTCGTTCGTCTCGCTATTCCATCAGAAGTAAAGATTCATGTATCGTCCTGTACCTCGATTACTGCGTAGGAGTCTTGAAGTCCAGATACGTGAGAATCTTATTAAGAAGTCTCATGACGACGAAGAATTATTAAGAAGCACTATTTAGAATTTTTGAAAAGCCTTGAGAAAAATTATTAGAGAAGAATTTTTTCAGAGAAGAGATTTTTAGAGAAGAGTTTTTTTAGAGAAGACTTTTTTAGAGAAGAACGCGTTCGACGCGTCATCGGCTTATATAGGGTTTTCTCCTACCCCTTTCACCGCTGATTTTAGTGATTTTTTAACTTTCTTGAAACTTAACCTTTTTCAAAGTTTTTTGGTACTAGCTTGTAGTATAATTTATTTCATGAATTGTCATGTTATTTTCATCCTTTTTCTTCCATAACTTTCTTCGCAATCTCGTTTTTTAACTTTTTGACTTTCCCCCGGAAGGTTTCTAGGCTTCTCCCTTCTACTCTTCTGCCGTTGGCCTGCTGTTCCCGTAGTCTATTGTCTTTCTTAATTTCTTAATAACTTTTGCAGTTTTGCTCCGATTTTGAATTTCTTTCAAGATTCTTAATTAGCATGATGTCTTCTTTCTCCTCAAAGTCGAATCGTTGTTGTGCGATTTTCCATTCTCTTTTTATGTTAATCTTAATGTTTTGCTTAACGTTTTTTGAAAAAGTTTTTCATTTTTTACTTTTTTCAATTTTCCTTTTGACACCTTCATTTAACCTGTGAATTTTATCCATGGCCGCATTTTCACTTTGTTTTTCTTGTTTGTAGTGGTTTTCTGGTACTTAGAAATTTTAGATTTTTCTCAATTTTTGTTTTAATTTTACTCCCGAAATTTATTTCAAATACTGGTGGTTTACAATACAATATAATACCTATGACTCTATTTAACCTCTTTATTAACCTTAAAACTTAATTTTACTTTAAACTCTTTATCTTTCAGTGTGAAATTTGTCACCCTTTCAATTTAATTAAATTTACTGCTTTCTTTATTTTTTCTTATAAAACTTTCTTTTCTTAATAACTTGTTTACATTTAATTTACTTTAAAACTCTTTTTTAAATATTTTAACTTTATGCAAACTTTGCACTTTTCTCTAAAATCTTTAATTATCAAAATTATGAGTTTTGTCATATAACATTTCTTTCTTGAAATTACTTAACAATTTCAAAAATACCATTCTTTTTTAATTTTGAGTTAATTTGAAATTTTCTCTTAACTTTTAACGCTTATAACTTAATCAATTTTTCTATCTACGATTCAGGAATAAGATGACCAATACACACGTTTTTAGCGTAATGCATTAACCAAATAATATTCCCAAATTCGTAAATTCCTAGACTTCGGTTATTTCCACAGAAATCAGTTTTTTCAGGCTAAGTTAACTTTCCTGCTCATGCTTGTCGAGGTCAAGAGTCGCGTTTTGTTTGCATACGACACTCCTGTCCGGACTTGTCGATTCATGACTTACAAACGGTTGCTACCCGATGCAGACTCGAAAATTCGATTTTCGCAAACTTCTTTTTACAAAACACAAAATTCCGAATTACAACAGGGTTTTGCCCGTTGTAGCATATAAACTTAATTTTGGAAATTTGCTCAACTCACGTTAGCGGTCCAGCTGCGTGGTCGAATTATTTATAAATACCCTTGTTTGAGATTTTACAATTATCTTTAGACACCTTATTTGTTTATGAAAATATTTATTTTAAACCAATTACTAAGTTTATATAGCTCATAAAAGGTATGAAACTTCTCGCCTTTTATTTTAAAATTGCTTTTACTTTTTTCATATTTTATTACAAAACTTTATCTGCTTTTCATTTTGTCTTATTTTAATTTTATTACCTTTGAACTTTAAAATTGTTTACCAACTTTTAAAATACACAAAATTTGCTATTTTGCAATATATCATTTATTTCTTGTTTTCTTTTCTATATATCAAAAATATCTTTTCCCATGGCTTTTGAGCAATTTTGATTTTTCCCCCCACTTTACCCTTTCATTTATTTAACATCTTTTATAATTACGATCCGCGATTTCCCTGGTTTTGACTTTTACGTACATGTTGAGTGCATTGAATTCCACCATGAAAACCCCCAGATTCATAATTTCCAAATTTTCCGATTTCTCATACAAATCAGATCTTATATTTTAAAGTTAATTTTCTACTTTGGACTCGTTCAAGGCCAAGTGTCGTCATCGGTGATAACGCGCGACTTTGCCTCAACTCGTTGAAAGCTGACTTATGCCCGGGCCAGACTTTGCCGTTATGGAAAGCCTGATTTTTAAAAAATTAATGCAAATTTCAAACTTCAAACGCCTTGCGAAGGCCTAGACCGTGGCGAACGGGTAGGCAGTGGCGAAAAATGCATTTAATGCATTCTATTCATTATACCGCTGTGAAGTAAGTGCTACACTCTTGCGACTGTATATAGAAACTACTTCCACATCACTAGAAGCCATTGCCAAGTAAACTGTTTGTGTGAACTGAAATAGTTTGCTTTCTGCATTTTTGTTATAATTCTTTATCGCAATAAAATCTCAGGTAAGTTGTTTTACATGCATTTCTTATTGTTTTTGTCACTGTAGTGTTAAAGGCTATTTAATTTAGAGTACCTTTCAATAAATATACGATTTTTTCTCTTCAAATTATGGTTATGTGCACAATGTTGCCTCATGGCGTTAGGTAGTCCAATGCCGAACACTTCATTATGCATTATGTTCGGCATTGTCCACTGTGCAATAACAAAGGTAATTTTATTCCTTATTTAAAAAACAATATTTGTTATTCAGCATATTTACTAGCACACTAAACAAATCTAGATTTCCTTAATCCAAATTTTATTTGTCAGTTTATTTTACAAAATGTTAATTTTGTTTACCAAGTATTTTAAACAATACTGGATTACTCTAATGTTGCAGTTATACTGAAACCAGTATAACTTGTAAATCATCATATGAACAAATTTATTAAATTTATTTTGTAGTGCGTTCATTTAGCTGTGTTTATTTAATAAATAAATATTGTGGAATTTAACCTATTCAATTAATGATTGTTTTTTAATAATTGAAAGTTGTCTTAATATGAAATCTATTTTCTAAATTATTTTGGGCGTAGTGAAACTGCCGCATTAAAGAGGATTAGGAAGGGTCGCCTCGCAGGACTAGAAATGTTGAAATTGTCCCGAGCGCCCGGCCAGGTAGTAGCTACGGGACTGGGGAAAAAAGGGATTTTTTAGGTTAGATTAACAAACCAAAAGCAAGCACTAACGAAAATCAACGAAAAATGCTTATAATTAAATTCAAACATCTTTTGTATCTGTGTCCTGTCAGTGACTGCAGTCTTCTAAAACCAAACCAACCTAACCAAACCTAACCTAATATTTATTGGTATGCATTCCAATCAGTTGGTATGCTACAGCAAGGGGCTATGAAACTATTCAGAGGGAATTCGGAGGGAAATATCCCGTACCTGTGTCAGGTAGAAAGTAAGGGCAATTTCGGCATTTCTGGTCTGGCAAGGCGACCCTTCTTGAATGAATCTATAATGAACAGGGCAGTTTCATCATTTCAAAAGTACCTACAATATCGAGGAAGTTTACGTGTCCCCATTATTTTATAAAACAATATTCTTCTTTTTACTTAGATTATTATTCTTGAATAAACACACAACAAATATTTCTGCTTGTAGATAATGGGGAGGAATCGAACAAGGAAAACTGAAAAGGCTAAATGGACGGACAAGGACCTGGAGCTTGCAATTAAAGCTGTAAGGAATGACGGAAGATCAATGAGGGAAGTATCAAAATATAACACTTACAACATTGCATGATAGGATCCATAGTGGGAAAATAGCTGGGCCTGTGATGGATCGAAAAACCATTTTTACAGCGAAACAAGAAAAGGAGATTGCCCAACACTGTGTACATTTGTTAAATTTATTTTATGAACTAACTCCTATAACTCCTCGCAGACGCGCTTTTGAGTATGCAGAAGTAAACAAAATAATACACAACTTTAAAGTCAATTCACAACTAGCTGGCAAAGACTGGTTAAGAGGTTTTCTGAAACGAAACAATAACATCAGTGTGAGGCGTCCTGAAGAAACTAGTTTGAGTAGAGGTTTTAACAGGATTGAAGTAGACACTTTTTATCAAAACCTTGATAAACAGTTCACCAAATACAAATTTTCAGCTGCTAGAGTTTGGAATGTGGCTGAGTCAGGAATTACAAATGTTCACAAACCAAGTGCTATTATTGCTCCTAGAGGGCAAAAACAGGTTGGATCAGTTATGAGTCGTGAGCGTGGAACAACTGTCACTGTTTGCTGTGCAGTTAGTGCAGCAGGAACATATGCACCGCCTATGTTTATCTATCCTAGAGAGAGAATGAAGCCATAGTTAGAAAATGGGAGGTCCACCATGTTCTCTCTATAAGTGCTCCAAATCAGGATGGATGACAGAATTCCTCTTCTTTGAGTGGCTTAAACACTTTGCTGCATTTATTAATGCTTCAGCAGAAAACCCAGCACTTCTTGTCCTTGACAACCATCCAAGTCACATACCACTTGCAAATTATATTTTTTGCAGAGAAATGGGGATTACTATCGTGTCGTTGCCGCCCCATATTTCACAGAAATTAGAGCCTTTAGACCAAACATTTTTCGGACCTTTTAAACGTGCATATAACTTGGAGTGTGAGATATATTTAAAGAATAATGTCAAAATTATTGTCACTGATATACCCGAAATTTTTGGAAAAGCATTTGGAAAAGTAGCAAACTTCGAGAAAGCAGTAATGGGTTTTGAAGCAACGGGTATATACCCGTTCCATCCAAACATTTTTGGTGATACCGACTTTGAACCAGCACAAGTTCGTCGACCTGTTGAAGACATCAGTGATACAGAATTTGGTAACGCAAATGAAGAAGATATATCTAAGAAATCTAAACATAGGCCTACTTCAGAAACTCCAGCAAGTATGAGCAAGCAGCTAATTGTAAATTCTTTTGCAGGACCATCTAAAACTTTTCAACCTATTTCATCAGGTGATGTTAATACGGCTCACTGTGATTCACCAAGAATTAATTCTGAACCGTTAAATTCCAACACAATTATAAGCCAACATGATTAAAACTCTGAAGTTTCATTTTGCAAAATCTCTCCTATTCCAACTCCACAACAACCCAAACAATCACGTGCAGGAAGAAAAAAACAGCACAGTGAGGTTCTCACATCAACTCCAATGAAAGAAAAACTTGAAAACAAGAATAAAATAAAATAAAAAGAATAGGAAAAAAACTTAAATTTTTACTACAAGGGTGTGCAATGGAGAACAGAATCACTTTTTATAAAAAAACAAAATTGAGGTGGTCAACATAAAAAGGGCGCACGGGTTCATAAGCCTTTTTTACGCAGATTGCTTTATTTCGTCCGCCATTTCGTATAGAATCAGTGATGCAAGTTTCATCACAATATCTTGAAAATTGATGTTGGTACACCTGTTTTAAGATGGTAATGACAGCTGGTTTTCATGTTCAGGTTCTCTTGTTTTCTTAGTACAGGTTATGTTACTGATATGTTCTGTGTGCTACTTTTATTGTGTTTGAAAGTAATGTGGTATTATTAATAGTTAAAATTAGTGACTCTAGTGAAAGTGATAATGGATGTAAAATAGTTGAAGTTAAAAAGAAAAGGAATAGGACAATAATAAATAAACAGAAAAACAAATTTCATGAGGAAGTGAAACTTAAACGTTCTCTTGGCCAAGGCTATATAACTTCCAAAGGTAAAAATGTTAGTGCTAAAGTTCATACTGTCATTGATAGCTGTTGTAATAGTAAATGCTATGAAAATGTATCTTTTGAAAATCAGGTCGAAGCATTTGATACTTTTTATTGCGATCAATCGAAAAGTCACCAAGATGCTTATTTGGCTCGTTGTATAGAAAAGTTGGAAGGCCCTAAAAAAAAGTATTAACTTAAAATTTGTTTCAAATTTCAGAGAAACGATTAAGTATCGTACAGGACAAACTTCTGTCCAACGAATCTTTTGAAGAAAAGCGAGGTACTCATAAAAATAGACCACGTAGTATTACTGAAGATGTTATTTCGCTAATGGGTGAACATCTGAAATCTTTCGCACATGATGAAAGTCATTATTGTAAGGCTAAAATGTCTCTGTAAAAAATAAACAGAGTGTAGTCAGCTGATCTGTTTTTACAGAACTTGAGCCTTTTGAGGTTATGTTTGGTCTGCATAGTGTTGTTACTGTTGTTAGTGTTTGAAGGCTTGTTTGGATCAATTCTTCTAGTTGTATTTTGTAGTTTTTTCATTAAATATTGCACAATGGCTGATGATAAAGAACAGGAAGTTCCTTTAAAAAGAAGAAAAGGTGTGAAACAAGTACGGTATAAAAGTGAAGTGATAAAGAAGCAAGGGTAAAAGGTGCAAGTTATACTAACTGGAAAGGTAACCTAGTTGAAGGAAAACGTAAAGGTGATGACTGTAAATGTTCTATTAAATGTTTTCAAACAGTGAATGAAGGGAACAGAAATGAAATAAACTATCGGTTTTACAGTTTTGGCTCTAAGAATGATTACAGCCAAGCCTTATTACAGTACAAGGTGTAGTGAGGCGTAGACAGGTCAGTGATGTAAATCCTAAGCCTAGGGCTAATAACTACACATACAGAGTCTCTTGTAGCTCTGGATCATATTCTGTGTGTAAAAAACCTTTTATTGCCATACATGGCATAACTGATATGCGGGTAAGGCGGTTATGCCAACTTTTGTCTATTGGCAAGTCCCCAGTAGACTTAAGGGGTAAAAACAGGCCCGGTAATGCCAAACCTGGATCTGAAGTGAAAAAAATATGTGACCATATTGAACAGTTCCCTCTAAAGATTGCACATTATACCAACCGTGAATACAAGTTTCTGAGTGAAAAGCTTAATGTAAACATTATGCACAACATGTTTAAAGAGCTTCATCCTGATAGTGACATACTCTATAGTTACTATTACAAAATATTTAAAGAAGATTACAACTACAGTTTTGGAAGACCTCAGGTTGATACCTGTGTCACATGAGAGGAGTTAGGAGTAAAAATTAAGAGTGGTAGATTAAACGATGTAGCAAAACGGGTGGCGGTCGCTGAGAAAATTGTTCACATGAGGCAAAGTAAAAAGTTTTTTAACAAGATGAAGGAAGTGACAGCTTTTGTTAAGGATTTGGATGACTCTGCAGCTATCTGTATAGACTACATGCAAAATCTTGAATTGCCAAATATCCCAATTCAAGATATATTTTATCTAAGAACTCTTACCTTCAACGTGTTCTGCATTCACGATATGAAAACTGGAGATGCCAGAATTTTTTTTATATCATGAAGGTATCGCCAAAAAGGGTGCAAATGAAGTTGCTACATTCCTTTACCAGTACATTGAAGATTTGCCTCATCTTAAGAATTTGCATCTGTTCTCTGATGGATGTGGCGGACAGGCTAAAAACAATACAATAGTTCGAGGTTTGTTAGCTTTGGTAGATACTAACCGTTTGGTAAAAATTGAGCAATTTTTTCCAGTCCGGGGACACTCTTTTATGCCCTGTGACAGGGACTTTGCCGTAGTCAAACGCAAAGTTAAATCCATCGACCGTACCTACACAGTAAAAGAGTATGTTGAGCAAGTTATAACATCAAGTATTAAAAACAAGTTCACTGTTGTCGTTCCAGAAACTGAAGATATCATTGAGTTTAAGAAGTGGTGGAAGCAGTACTATAAGGGGGTTGTCCTCTCTACAGAGTCTTTTGGGAGGAATATCCCTAAAGAAAGAAAGGTCAAGTTCAATGTGAGCAAGTTTAGGCACTTTTTATATGAGTCCACCGGTACAGTCAAAGCCCGTGAACACATTGATGGTCTTCTTGTTCACACATTCAAGCTTGGTACAGGAGTGAATGTAGTTCTCCTCAAGGAAAAAGGAGTTCTCATACTACAGGAAAACTACCATTAAAAAAGAAAAAGATGGATGATCTTAAGAAAGTAGCCAGTAGCCTTCCAGATGACACGGAAATTCAGACCTTCTGGCAAGAGATCTATGGATAACCCACCATCGAAGACGCTGCACTCGACTCCGATGACAATGATGGAGTCTAGGCCTTTTGTAAACATTCTCAAAATGAATATAACATGATTTATCGTTTTTAATGTGTGTAATTATTGTGTTTTTGTAGCCTATTCTAAAAAATCATCATGCTGAAAGTATATTAGGATGTAACAGTAACAATGCAGTGATGAAGTTAAAAAATCTGACCCGATAGCAAGCATTTGGAAGATAAAGTTAACATTTTAAAGTATGTATAGTATGCAATAGTGTAAATATATGTTTTGAAAACAATCTGGATGCGAAGTAATCAATACAAATTTGGTAAGTAAACAAAATAAATATTTTTATTTAAATTTTTGTGTTTGTTTGAGAAACAACACTTATCCAGCACTTTAAATTTTTTTTATGTAAATAACTAGGGCAGATAAAAGTTTTTATTAGGTCAAAAACTAATTGCAACCATGTAAAGTTTTAAATAAAAATGTTACTAGACAAATAAATACAAATTTGTGACAAAAAATTTGTTTTTATTGATTTTCCGAAAGTTTAATTCTTTGGAGACGTGTTGTTTCTCAAATAAGTGATTCATATAAAACTATTATCACTTCATTTACCTTCCTGTGCATTGTTTTTAGACTTTGGCTTGACTAACTTTGGCTGCAGCTGGTTTATCAAAGAGTCACTATTCTTATATATTTTATAAGGACTGAAGTATTTGCTCTTCGACCTCTCGCGGTACTTTTGACTGTCTTCGTAAGGAAGGAGAACATCGTTATTCATTATCTTAGTCGAAGGCCTCCAAGATTTCCTGATCGATATGTTGTTGTTGGAATCTTGAGTCAGTTTACAATAGTACAGGCTCACTGTCCAAGTCGCAGAAACAAACTGCGTGCCAAAAAGGAAGGCTTTGAAGGGTTTTTACCATTTTGCTAAACGTAAAAACAAAATCATTAAAAGAGGCACAAATGTGTATTTAATTTGAAATTTAATGGATATTATTTGATAACTAGCTGGTACCTGGTAGAAAATATGTATTTTGTAATACAGTATTCTGAAAGTAGGCCTAGACATTAAACTGAGTTTAAAAACAAAAAGAATACCTAGGAAATCAAACATAAATATGATGGTAAAAAGAAAGCTAAAAATAGGCTACAGGTTAAGTTCCGCCATTTTATTTTTTTTTTAAAGCTACGATTTATACTATCGACAGAAGGTTCGTGATGTAACTCCATTTTGGGGGAAAAAAGAACAATATTTAGTAAAATTCTACAAAATTTTATTGAGTCTTGACAACCATGAATTCACCAGTGACAGCATTTACAGGGCAAGTTAGGCAGTAATTTTTGGAATACATCACTGATATCAACAATTTTATTTCATATAGCCTATGTTTTCCAAAACTCGCCTGCTTGCCATCCAAAAGTGACACGAAGGTAACAGGTTTGCTATCTTTCGATTAAGGGCGTCTTTAAAACTACAGAATACTAAAAAATAAAAGTAGACCTACTAGTAGAAAGTAGAGTTCCTGAAGAGTTGCCAATCAAACAAGAAGAAGAAGTTAACTTTCAACTAATTGTCGAAAAAAATAATTATTCTCGTGAAAATTATTTTAGGTTGCTAAGCCAAAAAAAAAAGTCTTTACTAACAAGAACATTGGAAGGGATATAGCTTACCTCAAGGATATAGCTCATGGACTTTGCCGGTCCTATCTGATGTAATGCAATGGACATTAGGGACTGCCGAGACAGCTGAAAATAAACATACATCAAATGCTGGGCCTAGAAAAAGAAGAAGTACAACGAGCACCTGAGGTTGCTGAAGGACCAGTAAGATGCGGCTTGTGTGATTGGCGGATGCACCGTAAGTCGAAAACAAGGTGTCAGACTTGCCACGTTTGCATCTGCAAAGAACACACCATCACAACGTGCATCAACTGTGCAGCCAACAGTGGTGTTCAGTCTGAAGATGACTAAAGTTTTGAGTTTAGGAAAGAAACAAATTTTAATTAAAGTAATTAATAAATCGTTTTTAAAACAACTAATCTTTTTATTTAATTAACAATCAATCAAACAACTATGTTAACCTTTTATAATTCTTCTCCAAAATTAAAATTAACAAAACTAAACCAACTGGTTGCTTAGCAACGACATGCCATCTATATATCATAACACTCCTCCTCAATTAAAACTTGTTAAAGTTTAATTGATTAAATGTCATTCATAACTTTATTCCTTAAATTTATAAACTTTTCTTTACATAAAGCCTTGGTCAGATGTCTGCAATATTTTCTTTCGTGTTGATGTATTCAATCTTCATTATTTTCTTCATAATTAAATCTTTAATAAAATGCTGCTTTATATCAATATGTTTACTTCGTTTAGAATTTTCATGTGATTTAGTCATGTTTATTGCACCAATGTTATCAACATATAATTCAATATCACTTTCAATTCCAAAATTTGTACTTACACCCTTGATATTAATAAGATCTTGAGCAGTTAATGCTACACAATTTTGTTTTTTTTACTGCCAAGATACTGAATTTCCTCCAAATAATACTATTGATCCACTTGTACTTTTTCGATCAATCTTGTCACCTGCCCAGTCTGAATCTGAGTATCCTTTTATTGTAAAATTGTCAGTTTTCTTATATAATAATCCTAAATCTTTAGTCCCTTTTAAATATTGAATTATTCTCTTAGCTGCTACCCATGACTGACTTGTTGGCTTATCTAACATTTGTGACATGTCGCCTTTTTGGCAAAATATAAAAACATAAGTATTATATGACATTTGAGAAAATGTCATATAATATAAATAACATAGTAAAACAAGACGCTAATTAAAAAATAAATAAAAGAAACAAAGCAAATCATATTAAAACAAGACGCATTTTTATTTCATATAAATAATAATACAATAAAATAATATAACATGGCATATAATATAACTTCATGAAATAACATGGCATATAATATAACTTCATAAAATAGCAGGCATAGTAAAATCATAGATGTAAAATACAGTTATATAATGTAAAAATACAGTGTTGAATATATTAATAGTAAAGCAATACAAAAGCTGGCATACGACGAAAACCGTGTCTGAAAACAACAATAAACAATAATAATAAATAAGAAACTCACAACAATTAAAATTAAGTGAAAATATATAAACAGTGTTATGTGATTGTAGAATATATAAGGCGAGGTGGACGAGTCCATTGTGACTAGCCTCCCCTAATCTCATCTTCACGGAAACAGAGTCTTGGCAGGCATCCGTCTTCCTTCTTCTCAAGATGGCTATTATACTGCTTGGGTAGACAGTAACGTAGCTCTACAAATATGTGATCTTAAATAATATATCGTACGAGTTAAGTAATGTAAGTTACTTAAAAAGTTTATACGTGAGTTCGGGAAACTTAAGTACCGAGTGAATTCAACACCAAACATGTACTTTGGACGATATTAACTGATATAAAAAGTCGCCATGAGGCATCGTGCGCTAATTTGTGTTAAGTGCCTTTTTGAACAGGAAAAATAAGCAAGTATTGCTAGCTATATTTGTTATTTTAAGAGCTCAGACATGTCTTAATATACTGATAGCTTCAGATTTCATTTAAATTCAATATCTCATGAGATACAGATAAAGTAATTTAGACCATAGCCTACATGCCATTTTTTTAAATTGATTTTGCTAATAAATTTCAAAGCGTCTATAGTCTTTAAGATTTTAGATTAATAATAATATGAGGTGTATATATAAATTTATAATGTGTAAATTGTAAAATAAATATGGTTGAATAGATCAAAGTATACCACTATCAGATGTCTTTTGAGTCAAGTTTGTTACATCCTTATGCCTTCCAAAGTACTACTTTACAATCAGAACCTACCCTTATTAAAATTAAATATTAAATTCAAGTAAAATTAAAGGATAGCCTAGCATCATTCGGATGTTAGAAAATTTTTATAAAAATAGAAGTCTAGAGTATTTTTTATGGTTTTTAATTTTTTTTTGTCGACTTCTTATATTAAATAAATTCATTAAATTAAATTTTTGTAACTAACCAAGTTACACATTCTACTTAAATAGGAAACTGAATACATCAGATCTGGTCTTGTAGAAATTGCCAAATACATTATACTTCCAATTATTTCACGATAAGGTACATCAACTGGTTTTAAATTTTTATCAAAATGAAAACTTCCATTGGAGTTCCTATAATTTTACAATCATTCATGTTAAATTTATCCATAATTTTTTCAATTAATTTTGATTGAGTTATAGTTATAGTATCCTTATTTCTTGTTATTTCCATTCCTAAAAAAAATTGTATTTTGCCAAGATTTTTAGCATTAAATTTTTCTTTCAATGCATTAATAATGTTATCATTTTTTCCAATAGTGATTATATCATCAACATAAATTATTAACCAACAATCTTCTTTGTAATACAAACAATAATCATACTTTGATCTTTCAAACCCGTTTTCTGTGGCAAATTCATTAAATTCATTATTCCAGCATTTAGGAGAATCTTTTAACCCATATAATGATCGTATAAGTCTTAAAACCTTACCTTGTTTAATTTTAAGTCCCTCTGGAATTTTTATATAAACTTCAGATTCCAATTTTCCATTCAAAAATGCTGTTGGTATATCAAATTGTGTAATTGGTAAATTTTTTGAACTGCAATTGATATCATTATTCTAATAGTTGATACTCTAGCTAAGGGTGCATAATTTGTATTAAAGTCTTCATAATTGCGTACTTGAAATCCTTTTGCACCTAAACGTGCCTTTTTTGTTCCATCTTCTTTAGTCCGAAATACCCATTTTGTATCAATAGCAATTTTTCCTGGTGGTAAATCTGTTTCTACCCAAGTTTCTAAATTTTATAATGCGTTCAGTTCTTTATCTATTGCTTCTGTCCAATCTGGATCCTTTGATGCTTCTTGAAATGTGATAGGATCTTTATTTTCTGTTAATAAACAATATGCCGTATACATTTGGTAGTCGTTTTGCCAAATGGGAGTTTTAATTCTTCTTCCTGATCTTGTTTTACTAAATTCATCTTGAATATTTTTTTCTTGTCCTTCATTTCCTGTGTTATTTTCCATTTCAATAATTGTTTCATTAATATCATTTTCTGTAGTTGATTCATCATTATATTCATTTGTTGCATTATTTTGATCAATCATTTCATGTTCAATTTCTGTTTCTTCTTTTTGGTATAAATGTTCTTGGGATGTACAATTATTAAATTTAATTTTTGTTTCATCAAAGATTACATCTCTTGATGTAATTATTTTGTTTGTTGATGGATCCCATAGTCTATAACCACTTCCACAGTAACCAATCATCTTCATCGACTTGGCTCTAGGCTCTAATTTATTTTGTTTAGGATTATTGACAACCCATGATTGACAACCAAAAACTCTCAGTTTAATAAATCAATTTTATGGCTCCAAATTTCTGTAGGTACTTTACCTTGATTAGCGCTTGTTGGTGATCTGTTTAATTCATATGCTGAACAACGTATTGCTTCACCCCATAAATATTTTGGTAAATTAGTATCTATAAATTTTGTTCTTACTTTGTCCATTAATGTTCTATTCATTCTTTCCGATGTTCCATTTTGCTGTGGAGTATAAGCTTGAGTATATTGTAAAATAATTCCTTTTTGTTTACAATAAAGTTTGAATTGATTAGACGTAAATTCTCCTCCATTATCAAGACGTATTTGCTTAGTTTTAAATCCATGTTGTGTTTTAACTTCTTTAATGTAATCTATCAAATTATTTTCTGCTTCATTTTTATATTTTAATAATTTTATTTACTATAGGCTACTTACATATTTATCATGTCTGGGCCCATAACCTTTTGAGTTTAGGAAAGAAACACATTTTAATTCAAGTAATTAATAAATCGTTTTTAAAACAATTTATCTTTTTATTTAATTAACAATCAATCAAACAACTATGTTAACCTTTTATAATTCTTCTCCAAAATTAAAATTAACAAAACTAAACCAACTGGTTGCTTAGCAACGACATGCCATCTATATATCATAACATAAAGACAGTTTCTAGAAATTCAGTATGTAAGTTATGTTTGCAACGATAGGCGTTGCAAAAATAAAAATATATATATGATTTTGTAAAGTGTTAAAAAAAAAATGGGGTTCGGTAAAAATTTCAAAAATAAAAAAAAATGTTCAAATCAAAAATAAAATGTTATATGTGGATTATTCAACAATTATTAATATCTCTCCTTCATCTCTTTCATTTATTCACCTTATCACCAGAAGTCGTCGCTCATAAAATACCCTGAATCATTAAAAACACCTCTTAGGCCTATTGCCTTACTTCCATAATAAAAATTACCATTTACCTAAATTCACCACATCATATCTCACCTAACTCCAACGTAGAATTACATCTTATGCTCCACCTTACTTTAATTCACCTTACTTTCAAAACCTTAAAATCAACTTCACTTAACTCCCATAATAATAATAAAAAAAATAATAATCATAGTATTTGTAATAATCCACATATAACCTCATTTATGCTCTATTAGCATATATCTATCCATAATTATCAATTACTGTAAAAATATTAATTAATTAATTTAATTTCCTCAGGGGTGGAAACCTGGTTGTTAAAGTACAAGCTAGTTGGATGTTCGTGGCTGAATAAAGAAATTCAAGACATTGTAGCAAGACAACTATTGTTTACTCAAACATAATTAGAAAATGAATATTTACAACAAAAAATATCAACGTCATAAAACAATTATACAAACAAATCAATTAACTATTTACAATTATACAAAGTTTTGTCAGCCCTAGCTTGCAAGTAAATGACGCAATTAAGTGAAAAATTAAAGTTAAGTTATTTCTCAATTTTTTATAAGTTTTCGAAAATGCAGACCTTCAAGCTTAAATATAATGGCCATACCTATTTACGATACCTGTTGTTATTGTATTTTTTACCTAGGATTTCACTGATTCTATTCGATAAAGTCACTTCACTTGCATTTTACTAACGCGTTCGTCCGACCACATGGCAACTTTTTCACAAGTCCACTTTTTGAAGAAAGTATACGGAAGATTTTACTTTTTAAGTTTTCACAAACTCTTAAACATCTCTATTTGGCATTAACACAACATTCATCGCGATCTTTTAAGAATTATTACATTTTTCTTACAAATTCTCCACCACCTACAACTAGCTTGCAAAGAGCCGGCACGCCATCTTGACTTCTCTCTCTTCTCTTCTCTTGCGTTGTTAAACATACTTCTCTCAGAATGCTCCGTGCAAATTCGCACGTAAGCCACACTGTGCTAGGCCTTCCGTATCTCGATGTATACGCTGATGTTGTAATTTGTTATACAAGTTGAAACGGCCAATTGACCGATTCAATTGGGGTTAATTAATTACATTAATTAAAATAAATTCAAAGTCAATATAACAAAGGATTAAAGCCAAAGGGTGTCAGAAAAGCCCAAAATTAAGATAAAAAAGTAGTTTCCAATGTGAAAATAGTATTTAGTAATAATTTTGAAGAATTAACTAAAATTGTGTTAGTTAAATACGTGCAGACTATGACGTAGGCTTTAGCGACAAAGTCGAACAAAAACCTTGCAGGATCTAACAGGCATGGACTTGTCCAGTCTTGTCTAAATTTGGTAGAAATGGATTAACATTGAAAGATAGGGGTTTGTAATTTTATAAAAAAAAGTTGTTATTATTAAATTTATGTTAAAAGGAGAGTTAAATAAGCAAGGAGTAATCAAAATAATTTTGTTATGATAATTTGTTAAAAAGTTATAGACAAAAATGTAAGCGTAAACAAATCGATTTTGCAGAATTTAAATAAAATCCAAAAACAAAGTAGAGTCATTTGTAGAGTTAAAAAGGGTTAAGAAAATAAAGTAATAAAAAATATACAGTTATAAATTTTAATAGCTAAAAAATAAAGTGTAAAGTCATTCTTGGGCATAAAAAGGCCAATAACTCATAAAGTTCAAATGTAATTAAATCATAAAAAATAGCATTTAATATAGTAAATAATAGGGCATAATCAAGTCGAAGTTCAATATAAATAAATAAATAGTTTTGTAAAAATAAAATAAATTAATAAAAAATTTTATTAATTCAAAATAAATACAAGGGAGATTAATAAAAGGGAAATATTGATAAAATAGGGTATATGTATGTGTAATAAATTGTAATGCCATGTGAGATATGAAAAGAGCTTTAAAGGGGGGGAATGAAACGCCGAAAACCAAACGAAGGCAATTAGAGTAACATCAAGCTGAATAACTAGACAACCAAACAAGCTATCAAAAAACCAACACCAGATTAGCGCGTTTCAAGACCAACCGAAGAAGATACAAGCAAGAAAAAATGGAAAATTTCAAATTTACAGGAAATAAATTTCAAAATTTAAGCAAAACTAACGAAGTCTATAACTCAAGAATGAAGAGGAGTAGAAACGCCATTCGAATTCCAGAGAAACCAGAAAACGTCAACCAATCCATAGAAGTCAATAAAACCAAAATCCGACCACGCAAAAAGAAGTTATAGAGTTTGGATGAAATCAAAGTCACATTCGCGAATTGACAAGTTCATACAGGCACGCAAGGCCCAAGCTCCGAGGGGGAAGTGACGTCATCGGATCTACTACGCAAAACAAAACGGACCGCACATTGTAATTCAATAAATGAAGATAATAATTAAATTAGGCCTAATCAATGGGAAATAAAGGCACTAAAATTCATCAAATAAATCAGGAAATATATTAAGACCAAAAAATATATTTCTAAAGCAAGAAATCAGGATTTCTTGTTACATAGAGGAAGATGTTGGTTTGACAAGTTAAAAGTCGAGGATAGAAGCCTGCATCCCCTCTAGCATCAGTTTAGCACGGAACGCCAACGAGTAGACATCTGACCAAGCTCCGAGGGTACTTAGAGAAAGTCAAAGGGCGATCAGTTCGGTGTGCGTTACGTTTCTAGCTCCGGCCTAAAGCTAAGTCGGGTCGTGATAATTTCGGGAGAAGAATATCCATATAAACGGCCTATCTTGCCAAAAGATACTACAATCAACTGGGAGAGGACAACTTTAATTAAGTCTAGGAGAAGACAACTGTAAGCCGAAGAAACCATTCTGAGGACCAAGGAGAACAACTTTAAATCGCTGGAAATCGACAGAAGGAATTACGCGTCGAACTTCTTGTGTTCTGTAAGTGGCAAATGATCATTGTTACTTATAATTTTAAATAAATCCCTTTTTTACAAAATAATAAATAAATTAAAATAAACTAAATAAATAAATTCAAGTAGATTCTGGGGAAATTGAATAAAGTAAACTCGTTTAGTAAATTTCATTACTCACAATGGTAAATCGTCGTATGTAAATAATATAAGCATTAATATACAAATTTTAATTAATAAATTAATTAATCACTTTGCTACTTTTCAATATATGTAATGATAAGTTAAAGATAAATAAATTTCATTGTGTTTTTGGAAAAAATAATTTGTTGTTTCAAAGTTAATGGATTTATGTTAATTAATAAATCGTTTTTGTGTTTTCAATAGACAAATTTTGAATATATAATTTACAAATCCAATCAAATTAATCCTAAAACCATTCAGTGCTCTAGTGTAATTAAGTCAGCAGGTGAGTTATTCACGGATCACTACAAATTTAACTCCAAAGGGAACGATCCCGAAAAAGAGTCTAGAATTGAGCTAGTGTACTACACAAAAGACAAAACAGGTCTAATTAATTTAAAATTTAAAACTTAAGAATAGGAAACAAAAAGTTTTCCCTTTCTTGCCCTCGCCAAACCTCTCAAATTGTTCCAACGGGGTAGTACAACAGAACAACGTCAAATAAGGCCTGAAAACACTTGGGTGTTATTTGATGAGGGAAAGTGTTAAAGTTAACAACAAAAGGTTGTGTTTATTGAATAAATTAAGAGGGTAGGGAGGTTTGCGCGTGGCAAAGTGTTTATTATTTTTTTTATAAGTTGTATTTTTTGGACTGTCTCTGCCTAATTAAAGTGTTTATAGTCTTATTACTGCTTGTTTTCATTAACTGTTCACTTCAACCGAAATTATTTAAATGACTTCTTACATAGTTCTTACACGTTACATGTTCATATATTAATATATCTTTTAAGTCTGCTTTTATTTTACCTACTTTTATAGTCTGCTTTTTATTTTTCATTTATTAAAAATGATTCTTCTGTAATTATTTTGCGTCATAAAGGAATTTATATATATATAAAAATTATAAATGGTTATTATTATATATGTATTGCGTCATTTTATTTATTTAGACCAAACCTCTGTGTTTTTAGACACTATGGGAAACTGCTGATTTATTTTTCATCGTGTAGCTTTTCTGTTACATGGCTGTTAGTGTTACATGTTTTATTATTTTCGTGTAGATTATGTATAATTTTTAAATTTAATTGGTCATATTTACAAATATTTCATAAGAAATATACTTTCTTCCGCCATATTTAGTATGTAACTTATGTTATTATGAATATAATTTTGGCATTTATTTGATTGATGTTGTATTTACTTGCCTAATATTTCTTGAGAAATACATCTCATTCTGATCATTTTAATTTATGTCCCTGTGTATAATTTTTGAATAAATTGATTTTATCTCCAAATATTTCATGAGCAATACATGCCCAATTCTATTTAATTTTTAGTTATGTTTTATGTACAATTTTTGAATTAATAATATTATTTAATAATATTTCGTAAGATATAAACCTAATCCTGTTTGATTTTTAGGCATGTTTCTTATATATTTTTTGAAATAATTAATCTTACTTACAAATATTTCAAAAGAAATACGACTAACTTTGAAAATATTAGTAATTTTTTTATGTATAATTTTTTTATTAATTTAGTTATAAGAATAACATACAAAATAAAGCTTTATTCGTTATTATAAAACTCTGCATTTTACTAGACCTGGTCTAAACAACCCAGCGCGACCTGTCATGTATCTTTCACTCACACGACCCCTCCTGGGTTAATGTGTAGATTGGCCACACTTACTGAATTATGTCGGTCAATAGAGGCCTATTCGATAATCAAATAGTAAGATAATTCACACTAAGCACATCAAAAATATACATACGCCTGTAGCTTTCAATTTTACAAAATTGTAACATTTTTGTTAGATTTAGGTTTTATAGGCTTAAGACATTTTTAGATGTATGTAAATTATACTTAACAAGGCTTAGTCCAGGATCTGAAGGGGTTTGAGTAAGCATGGAAAGCCTGACACAATTTTATTTCTGATTATTGTTGTAGGCACTATAGTGATCATGAAAAGCTATGTTGTCGCCCCCCAGCATGGTCGACATCACCAGGGGAGGGGGGAATATGGTGGGGACGCCGTTTATTAAAAGGCTTATTACTTGAGAACCGTTCAAGATAAAATATTGAAAAAAGCGACAATATACTCTATAAAATATGAGCTTTAAAAAAGGTTATTACGTTTATAGTCGTATAGTTGTTGGTTTATGATTAAAGAGCATTTTTATTGGTAAATGAACAAAAATGGTGATTCAAATAAGCAAAACCAATAGTTTTGTACTAAGTAAATCACTAAATAGGTCACTAAATATAGACATTTAAGTTATTAAAATTGCTTCAATAAATTTAAGAAAGCATGTTGAACAGTTAATGCTACTGTATAGGTGTTTTATACATAGCACTAATATAATATATACAAGTGCTCTGCGCGCGCCACCGGCGACGAAAAACACCACATTTTTTTACCTTGTTCTAGTTTTTTTTTCTAATTTTTGGTATGAAGGACTGGTTTGACAAAAAAAAGTTAATTAGTTGTTGGTTTATGAGTAAAGATAATTTTTGTTGGTAAATGAACAAAACTTTTTAATAAAATAAGAAAATTAAAAAAACTGTCTTACTAAAACGAGCTCTAAAATGCAAATTTAATACAAGTATTAGAATATTTTACAATCATATATTCAATACAATGCATGCAGAGGGCCCAAAATAACATTCTACGAGTTATTTTGAATCCTCCATGGTATACTCGCATCTCTGAGATCCATGACTGTCTGGACATGCCAACGATCCAAGAGGAAATTGTTCGTCGAAGTAGGAATCACATGAATCGCCTTACGGGACATCCTAACCCTCTTGCCAGGCTGTTGTTAACGCCATGTTCTGTCAGAAGACTGAAGCGGAAGGACATGCTGTCTGACTAGGAAGAATTGCGGGGCGGTGGCTCCACTATCTTCATAACGCCATTTTTACTGTATCTAATCTAATTATAGTCTGTTGACTGATTGTAGAATAAAATAATAAATAAAAAAATATATATATATATATTCAAATAAATGTGTATGTTATACTTCTCCACGTACCTTTATATTGTAAATATCGTGCTCCCATTTTAGTGTAGGTGATTTCCAATGGCAACTGAACTTGGTATATTATTTAATATCATTACTAGCTCAATGATGAAAGAACACTTAAAATGTCTTTATTTTTAACCTTTTGTAATATTAAAGTATACTAGGGGGCCCGTGCGCAAATTGCGCATTTTAATATTTTTTTTTCTGTTTGTGAGAAAGACACCAACAATTTGAAAAAGTTAAATGATTTTAAACTCACAGAGTTATTAATAAAGTTAACCTTTTTACATGCAATTTAAATTCTAAATTTAATAAGAAAAGTTCTATTTCACAGTAAAAAACTGACCATCTTTGATTACAAAACTTCTTTAATTACAATGTTTGAAGTAATTACACCATCATGTGTTACCTTTTGCTTAACAGTTTCTTTTACTGACACTATCATATCGGAAAATCGTCTAACTCTTGAAAAAGCAACATAAAGTTGTCCGTGAGAAAATACAGGTTCTGGCAAATACAAACCAACTTTGTCAAGGGTTTGGCCCTGCGCTTTATTTACCGTTATGGCAAACGCAAGCTTTATTGGAAACTGTCTTCGAACCATTTGAATGGGCATGGTTGTGTCTGATGGTGTTAAATCTATTCGGGGTATAATGCACGTTTTATCAGAACCAATTATTTTTCCTGTATAATATGTTCCCCTAAATGAGTTATTACCATTTTGGCACCATTAATAAGTCCTGATTTCGAATTCAGATTCCTGATTAAAATTACTATTGCATTTTTCTTGAGTGTTAGTTTGTGAGGTGGTAGTCCAGACGGGTTTAATGAGTTTAAGAACTCTACTGGATAAAGTTGGTCATTGTTGTTTCCATCAGCTAGTATTGAATCACAACTTAAGTATTTTTTTCCTTCGCCTAGTAATAGCTTAGAAACAACAAAATTGTTTATTGTTTCACAGTCATCGTTTTTCGGACAGAGAATTGCTGATGAAAAGTATTTTGAAACATTTTCTTCATTGATTACATTAGTATCAAAAACGTTTTCGACTATGCATTTTTCATCACAATAACATTGTCTTGGGATTTTGACGGCTTCGATTGAGACATTTGTTTGTATTTCGAGCTCACCATTACCTAATTTTAACAACCACTCCCTAAAATCCTCGTCATCATTCGCACGCATGTTTATGGTTAAGTTTCTCACTTGCACATGAGACCATATGGGTGATCGTTTAACCGTTATATCGATAATAGAGGTCGTGTTGGCATGCCTTTGAACTGGAAGTACTTGGCGAAAATCCCCTCCAAACACAATAATTTTACCTCCAAACAGCATATTAACGTTCATTATTTCTTGTAGAAGTCTGTCTACCACTATAAGAGCGTCTTTAGGGACCATGGACACTTCATCCCAAATAAACAAATCAGCTTCTCGAATTATATTTGCATCTTTTGAGTGAGGCCTAATAGAAGAAACAGAAGTGTCCAAGATGGGCACAGGAAACTTAAACAATGCGTGTGAAGTAAGTCCTCCAGGAAGGAGATTCGCAGCAATGCCAGTCCATGCGACTGGTAATACAGTCTTATCTTCTCCTCGTAGAATGTGACACAAAGTTTTGTAAATAAATGTTTTGCCAGAGCCACCTGGTCCATCAAAGAAATAACAATTTGGAAGTTGATTCCTTACAGAGTTTAAAATTTCGTCGACTACCGTTTTCTGTTCGTGGTTAAGTTTATAATAAGCTTCTTCTCCATTTCGACGTTCTTTATCACTGTCGTAGGCAAATATAATTTGTTGTACGATTGGATGAGGTTGAGGTAGATTGTAATGTTTGCAGTTTCTTCCATGTTGCTTGAAAATTATTTGTAACTCCTGTAACGTTAAACGATAGGACATCTCGGACTGGTGGTCCTTTCTAAAGTCCTCAGACAGCGCCTCTTTAAATGTTTCCCATAAGTCTAAGATGTTAAGAGGTGAACAAAAAAATATGCAGATTATGGCGAAAAGCCATCTCAATTGCAACGGCATTTGGTGGCCAGCTGCCTCTTGCAAACATTTTTTCCATTCTTCATCGTTACTGACTAAATGCAGCTTTTCTGCAGCTTCTTTGAAAGTGTGGCATTCTATACCATCGACTGATCGTAAGTCCAAGAATGATGATGGTCCTCTTACGTGTAAAAGTAAAAGACGGAGGTAAAACCTTTCAATGTCAACTGGATGTACAGTGTAAATGCGTCCAATACACTTACAGTTCCTCTGTCTAATTTTCCACTTTCCGTTTGACCATACATAGTGTTCAGGAATTTTGTGGTATAGAAATTGACGGGCTGTTTCTTCTTCATGTCATAGTTGAAAATATGCCATTAGTTTAGAATCCTTTGCAATATTAGCATCTCCTTCATGACCAGCTTTAAAATACACCAATTGTTCTTCTTCTAAATGAATGGGGAGCCGTTCTATACTGTGAGAACGGTGGAAAAGAGGTTGCTCATGCAGCCGCCACATCGCTTCAGGTGGACTTATATAGCGACAATTTAAGTAGATATCTACTTCATCTACTGTGACCTGTTGCTGACCTTCAGAATTGGCTCGTAATTGCAAAGAGGCGCAATCATGTCCCTTGTAAACATATTTGTACAGATATTTAACAGATTGAATAGATGAACAGCATTCAACATTGATATGGGCATTATATTTACGGCTTAAAAACCCATTATAGGGCACAATCCACCGATTATCAACTTCAAGTGATCCAACTGTCATTGTAGCACCGTTGTCACGGCGCCTGTATAGGGGGTAGCCATTGACATTTAGGTTTGTCTGATCTTGGAAGTCTTTTGGGAAGTTCTTTGAACATACGCCATCTCGCATACATGGACTATTTGGCCGGAGAATGCCGCAAGGTCCATGAACCATACATTGATTGATAACTGAGAAAAGTTGAGGGTTATCTTCTTTACTTGGAATTTCAGAACAAATTAATGAATCGACGTCTTCAGTTGTCCGCAGTTTATCTATTTCTCTTAATATCAAAAGAATATGCGCGTGAGGAAGTCCTCTCTTTTGGAATTCAATCACACATACATAAGCCAGTACAACTCCCAATACGTGTTTTTTTATCAGATCCTCCAACAATGATTTCAATTTCAAATGGAACACCCTTGTTACTAAATCAGGTCTGTTTTCAAATTTTTCGTATTGTTTTAATTCATGAGTAATTTCAATCCATTTAGGGTTGCAGGTGAACGTCAAAAAAATATCTGGCTTTCCAAATCGGGCAACTATTGTCATTGCATCCTGATAATTTTGTAACATATTTCTTGGACTTTCAATAAATGTTGAGGGAAGGACCACAGGAATGCCACCAACAGCACCTCTTTGCCGAGCGTCAGAATTGAGAAAATCAACCAACCCTTTGTAACTTTCTGCTCTGAGTTCTTTCTGATGTGACCTAATATATGCAATCCTTGGCCCCTCTACTTTAACATAACTGTCGACTACATATTGTTGAAATAATCTACCAGAGGCTTGAATGATATTAAAATCCCCTCTAATTGCTAAACGGTAACAATAGTATTGCAACTGAGTGGTAACAGACCGTTTAGCTGTTGAACGTACTTCTATGTGAGGCATACCGGGTTTCCATCCAGAATCGCCACATGGGAAAAGAAGAGGATAACACATTGGATCTGAATGTGGATTTAGGTAAGATATCTTAGTAAGCACTCCTGTTGTCTTACAACTTACTGTAAAATCAAATTTTCCAGGGGGTGCCCCATCATTACTGACAAAAACCGCAGCAATTTCATTCGCCGTAGGCGCATTACACCTTCCTGGATGAAATGCATTATCGGTTGTGAATTGTAATTTTAATTCTCGTATACCATCAGATATATCTTTAACAAAGTTAAACACTTGTGCATAAGGGTTGTATGTTGTAAGCATAGTTTGCAATCTAGCAAGTAAATTATGATTACATTGTCTATTTGCTACATGATCAAATCGGTGTTGCAAAGCTGTATCGTAGTCTAATATGAATAGGCCAGCATAACTGGGTAAGGTGCCATCAGTGGGGTTTAAATTTCCTATCATGTGGTAAACCTGTCCATTTAATTTAAAGCAAAAGGGTCCTCTTCCAGGAATTTGAACGACATTTACCTGAACTAATGCAAACGCAAAAGCATTGTTAAAACTGTGGATATTGTCTAAATAATTTTTGGTATCTTGGTCATTCCTCTCAATTAACTGCCTTAGCTCATCACAACTATCAATAGGCTCCAAGCTGACCTTCCCTTTGTGACAACAAATAGAAGAAGATCTGTCACAGTCTTCACCTAAATAAAGCTTAGCTGAACAAAACACACACACATTGTCCATCGCCCCAACACTAAGTATTTCAATTTGATTGTCTTCTGGAAATAACCTCGCACAACAATAGGATCAATGTAATTTTTCTTCACGTATTCTTGCCCTAACATCATCTTTAAATCGCTGCAAGTATATAGGTGGTACAATGTCCCTCTGCTGTTCAATCAGTCTTTGTCTCTCTGCAGTTCTCTGTTCTTGCCGAAGGTTACGCATGTTTTCCCTAATCTCATCTACTCGGTTTTCTCTTTACCTTATTCTTCTTTCTGTTGCATGGTTCAAAACTCGTCTCCGTGGCATAACGAATATTGCAATACCCTTTTACCTTCCAAAAGTTATTTCGTACCTGAAAAAACATTAAACATTAAAAAAAAAACATCATCATGTGAAAATTATGAAAAAAATATGATTTTTTTAACCCTACATCTGGCATTTGGAATTTCCTATACTGGCAGGCACTTTTTTACTACCTGAACACATTGTTATATAAAATAATCCATTTCAGTAAAGTATATACATTTTTGAGTTCAGAGAACATTTTCATGTAATTTCTTTTACATTTACCACAAAAGAAAAACTACGTTATAAATATAAAAAAATCAACTTCAGTAAATGAAAATGTCAAAAGTTGGCCCTTTGGAAAAATACCAAAAAAAATATGATAAATTCAAGCTGTAAAATATGTATAAAAAATACTTTTCTACAAGATATAATGTTTAAAAACTTTTTCAAAAATACGTTTTTGGGAGAAAGAAGAGTTAATTTTCGAAATTTTGAAAAAAATTACCTTTACATGTATTAAGAAATTTATAAAAATGTCTAAATTAAAAATAGTGATTCTAAATTATATTTTATTATAAATGATAATTTGTAGGCCTACTAAAAAAATCAGTTCAAATGTAAATATATAAATTATTGGATATATATATATATATATATATATATATTGTATCTTTTATAAAGTCTTATTCGTTTTTCATGAGGATAAAAGTTCATAAAAACACAAAATTTGTTTACAAAAGGCATAAATTGAAGTCTAATGTTGTCATAAATAAACAAATACATAGTACACATAGCTATACTAATATTATAAAGAGGTAAAGTTTGTTTGTTTGTATGTAGGGGGTAATCTCTGAAACTACTGAACCGATTGAAAAAATAGTTTTACTAATAAAAAGCTACACTAACCCTGAGTAACATAGGCTATAACTTATTTCGATAAAAACATTTTTTTATTTCAATATTTGTAGATTTAGTCGGAATAAATTCTTAGGTTAGGCCTAGACTGGATAAATCAACAAATGTAATAACATTTGTTACCATAGCAACCAATTGAATAAAATAACAGTTAACAGATGTATGCTTTAATAATTCCATTTTTAACTAATTTCATACTTTGTATTTCTAGCATTTAGGTTAGATTTTTATTAAGGTGTAGACCTGAGCCTTAATGGTTCTTTTAATCTTTATTATAACTGCTGTTATAAAATGTACGAAATAATTTGATTAGAAGATTAGGCAAGTTATTGTAGTTTACAAAAACATAAAATATATGTTTCCAAAATAGCAGAAATTCGGCCTAATCAAAAGTAAAATATAAATAACACATTATTTGAAAAGTAGGCTATTACAGTAAAACAAACCTAAAAGTTCTTTAGTCCAACAAAATACAAAGTTAAAAAAATGTTTATAGTAGGCTACAAATAACAATAAGAAAATAAAAATAATGTATAGTATAAAAATAGCTTAGGCTAGGCCTATACTCTTTACCTGAAAAAACCCACATATTATGTCATGCAATTATAGTGCAATTACTTTTAATTGCCAGATATAGGGTTAAGATAATTTTTAGATAAATAAAACTACTAATTTACAATATTTTTTATAATATGTCGATTTTATAGTCTTTACCATTAAGAGTGATTTACCTACCTCAATTATTAGGCAAAAATTTATAAATTAAAGTAGTGTACTTAAAAATTAATAATTTTCATAAGCTCTCTTCTTAACAGTTGCAGATGATCTATTTTTGCTTACAATCTGGCTTTGTTAAAAAATCATCTGAAGGTAATCAGCTGTTAACAATCACATTTAAAACCGTTAAATGCAAGTTTTTCAGCACTGGACCTTTAAAAAGGCCCTCTAGAAATAAATAAAAGGCTAGAGGGACGCAGCCCTAAACGAAATGACCTTTTAATTACTATTCGCAGGTGCGCT